>OZ035843.1:26383619-26511119 GCA_964034765.1 Knipowitschia caucasica
TCTCTTTCACTCTCTCTCTGTCTCTCCCTCTCTCTCTGTCTCGAACCACTTTCTTTCTCTCTCTCTCTCTCAATAAAACTACTTTCTTTCTCTCTTTCTCTCTCTCTCTCTCTCAATAAAACCACTTTCTCTCTTTCTTTGGCGTTTCATTTCTAAAAAGAGACATCACACTTGTCCGTTCCGTGAGACGGGCCATGGGGGAGACAGACAGATCTCTGCGAGTCCAGATGGTCGGGGCCTGCAGAGACTGTTTTTATTTAGCGCTGCGTCGATGCTAACGTTGGATCCGGGCGTTTGAATCTGAGCGAAATCCTCCGAAGACCGAAACACGCTCCAAATATAACACAGAAGAACGACAGAGGTGGAGGTTATCGCTGAGATCCGTGTCTGAGTCAGAGAAACGACCCAGAAAAGAACGGCTTTGACACTTTAAGATCCGACACAGAGGCAAAGGAAATGGAACAGAACGAAAAAAATCTATTTATTTCTTCTTTCATGTGTTTGTTTCACAGTAAAATCTGGTTTTAGACTCAGAAAAAGCTGATTTAAACCCACTTCTGTCTCATCTCTTTGCTTGCTTTCATAGAGTTTTGTCTAGAATCTGTATTTGAAGCTGGAGCTCTGAGAAAAATGCCTGTTTTTTTTCCCGAGATGGAGTAATGTTTGGTTAAAGCTGGGGTTCTGACTTTTCAAACACCATCCATCTGACTTTTTACTCACTCTCAAAACGCATTTGGTTTTGGCCTCAGTCACTTCAGTAAATCAGATTTTATTTCCATTCCACAGCGGTCAGACTTTCACTCAGACCCGGGTCAGGACATATCCCGAACCCCAGCGTTCCACATTCAGCCGTGCAATTATTGTCGGACATTAAACCGGTCCGTGGCTCTAAAAACGTTGGAGGTCGCTGGTTTAGAGCACATCACCCCTGTCCTCAAACGCAGGAACACACCGAGGAGACAAGTTACTAAATAAAACCGGGAATAAAAACCGTGACACAATCGCCGGGCATGTTTTGGCAATGGTCATGAAGCAATACTGGCTTTTTTACACTCTATAACTTATTTAAACTTACTTAAACAGCCATAACACCTTCTATCAATTTCTTTAGAGAGCTTGAACTGCAAAAATGGACAGAAAATAAGGGAGAAATTGCTGAAATTTAGCAAAATATATTTTAATTTGAGCAGATTCTGACTGAGCCTTAAAACTAGATTCTCCATTTGGACAAAGCAAAATGATCTTGTTTTTAATTAAAAGATAAAGAAATGTCTCAGTTGGAATGAGAAAATAAAGCAGCAGTTCTTGAAATACGCCTAAATGTCTTCGTCCCGTTGGAGAATCTAGTTTTAAAAACGGTCAGAATGTGTCAGATTAAGACAAAATCCACTTAATTCAATCATTACCACCTCATTTTTAATCATTTTTTACAGTGTGACCAATGCGTCTCTTGTACATCCAAGCCTTCAGCCTTTAACAACACAGATTAAGCACTTTCCAGGCTGTTTTCCAGGGCCACCTCGTCTCGCCGACACCCTGACAATGCATGTTCTGGGTGAAGTTTGCAACCGTGGTCAGTAATAACCGGTTAGCGCGGCGTTTAAGAGAGCTCTGACATCATCGCCTCCACGCCGGTCCGGGCCATGTCACGTTCCTTCTATGTCTGACCCGGCGTTTCTTCACCTCCAGACTTCCAGTAATTAGACAGCAGCGAGTCTGTCCTGACGTAATTACACTGGGTCTCTGTGTCTGGGTCGAGGATCTGGCGTTGGCGGCGGCGTCTGGACCAGGAACAAGGGAATGCGGTGGTGTTTTGGGCCCGGTCGTGGTTCTGTAGCGCGGTGAGGCGTCTTGGCCGAGGCCTGGTGGTAATGAGGGAGTGAGGAGCCTGTGTGTGTGTGTGTGTATGAGAAAGAGAGAGTGTGTGTGTGTGTGTGTGTGTGTGAGAAAGAGAGAGTGTGTGTGTGCATGTGTGTGAGAGAGAGTGTGTGTGTGTGTGTGTGTGAGAAAGAGAGAGTGTGTGTGTGCATGTGTGTGAGAGAGTGTGTGTGTGTGAGAGAGAGAGTATATGTGCGTCTGTATGCATGCGTGTGTGTGTGTGTGTGTGTGTGTGAGAGAGAGAGTATATGTGCGTCTGTATGCATGCGTGTGTGTGTGTGTGTGTGTGTGTGTGTGTGTGTGAGAGAGTGTGTGTGTGTGCATGTGTGTGAGAGAGAGTGTGTGTGTGTGTGTGAGAGAGAGAGTGTATGTGCGTCTTTATGCATGCGTGTGTGTGTGTGTGTCTGTATGCGTGTGTGTGTGTGCGTTGGCCAGCTGGATCCAATCCCCAAAATGCCTGGGAGTAAAGGCAGGACTCAGACGCTGTTTCTTTCGGGGGCCCTTAAAAAGCAGTGGCACAAACGTGTTGGACTGAAGCAGCGATGTGTTGTAACGCTGTGTAGTTATTCTTATCACACAAGAGTCAGAGGTTTAAGAAACACACAGCCCAAAAGAAGAAATCACCAGTTTCATATATAAGTGTAGCAGAAACATCCCCAGGTGTTTTAGACCAGAGCAGAACTGGGTTAGCTTTGGACCCATTTGTCGCGGTATCGTTTATCCACCGGTCCGGCCTTTTCTGCTGAGTTTGCAAATCCAGAGCAGCTGAAAGTGGAGCCTCAAACTCCTCTCCTCTTACCGGCTCCCTCCGGCTCCCTCTGGCTCCCTCTGGCATCGGCAAGAGGGAGGGTGTTTGTGGACGTTGGTCTCTGTCCCTTATGGACCAATACTAATGTGTTTGTATCGTACAGACAACAATATAAATAGTAAACAACTGAACGAAGCAGACACTTATTTGGATCCAACCTTTCTTACACAATCAACACAACCCACACAATCAACACAACTCACACAATCAACACAACTCACACAATCAACACAAATCACACAATCAACACAACTCACACAATCAACACAACTCGCACAATCAACACAACCCACACAATCAACACACACAACACGTTTGTTATCGTTGCATTAGTTGTGTATGATTCTCTGATACCCTGCTCTTACCCTGCTCTACCTGCTCTACCCTGCTCTACCTGCTCTTACCCTGCTCTTACCCTGCTCTACCTGCTCTTACCCTGCTCTACCTGCTCTACCCTGCTCTACCCTGCTCTACCCTGCTCTTACCCTGCTCTTACCCTGCTCTACCTGCTCTTACCCTGCTCTACCTGCTCTACCCTGCTCTACCCTGCTCTACCTGCTCTTAGCCTGCTCTTACCCTGCTCTACCTGCTCTTACCCTGCTCTACCTGCTCTACCCTGCTCTACCCTGCTCTACCTGCTCTTACCCTGCTCTACCTGCTCTTACCCTGCTCTTACCCTGCTCTACCTGCTCTTACCCTGCTCTACCTGCTCTACCCTGCTCTACCTGCTCTACCTGCTCTTACCCTGCTCTACCTGCTCTTACCCTGCTCTACCCTGCTCTACCTGCTCTACCCTGCTCTACCTGCTCTTACCCTGCTCTTACCCTGCTCTACCTGCTCTTACCCTGCTCTTACCCTGCTCTACCTGCTCTACCTGCTCTTACCCTGCTCTATTACCTGCCTGCTCTTACCCTGCTCTTACCCTGCTCTACCTGCTCTTACCCTGCTCTACCTGCTCTACCCTGCTCTACCTGCTCTACCTGCTCTTACCCTGCTCTACCTGCTCTTACCCTGCTCTACCTGCTCTACCTGCTCTACCCTGCTCTACCCTGCTCTACCTGCTCTTACCCTGCTCTACCTGCTCTTACCCTGCTCTACCCTGCTCTACCTGCTCTACCTGCTCTTACCCTGCTCTACCCTGCTCTACCTGCTCTACCCTGCTCTACCTGCTCTTACCCTGCTCTTACCCTGCTCTACCTGCTCTTACCCTGCTCTTACCCTGCTCTACCTGCTCTACCTGCTCTTACCCTGCTCTACCTGCTCTTACCCTGCTCTACCTGCTCTTACCCTGCTCTACCTGCTCTACCTGCTCTTACCCTGCTCTACCCTGCTCTTACCCTGCTCTACCTGCTCTTACCCTGCTCTACCCTGCTCTTACCCTGCTCTACCTGCTCTTACCCTCCTCTACCCAGCTCTACCCTGCTCTTACCCTGCTCTACCTGCTCTAACCTGCTCTTACCCTGCTCTACCTGCTCTACCTGCTCTTACCCTGCTCTACCTGCTCTTACCCTGCTCTACCTGCTCTACCTGCTCTTACCCTGCTCTACCTGCTCTTACCCTGCTCTACCCTGCTCTTACCCTGCTCTACCTGCTCTTACCCTGCTCTACCCTGCTCTTACCCTGCTCTACCTGCTCTACCCTGCTCTTACCCTGCTCTACCCTGCTCTTACCCTGCTCTACCTGCTCTACCCTGCTCTTACCCCTGCTCTACCCTGCTCTACCTGCTCTTACCCTGCTCTACCCTGCTCTACCTGCTCTACCCTGCTCTACCTGCTCTTACCCTGCTCTTACCCTGCTCTACCTGCTCTTACCCTGCTCTTACCCTGCTCTACCTGCTCTACCTGCTCTTACCCTGCTCTACCTGCTCTTACCCTGCTCTACCTGCTCTACCTGCTCTTACCCTGCTCTACCTGCTCTTACCCTGCTCTACCTGCTCTTACCCTGCTCTACCTGCTCTACCCTGCTCTTACCCTGCTCTACCTGCTCTACCCTGCTCTTACCCTGCTCTACCCTGCTCTTAACCTGCTCTACCTGCTCTTACCCTGCTCTACCCTGCTCTACCTGCTCTTACCCTGCTCTACCCTGCTCTACCTGCTCTACCCTGCTCTACCTGCTCTTACCCTGCTCTTACCCTGCTCTACCTGCTCTTACCCTGCTCTTACCCTGCTCTACCTGCTCTACCTGCTCTTACCCTGCTCTACCTGCTCTTACCCTGCTCTACCTGCTCTTACCCTGCTCTACCTGCTCTACCTGCTCTTACCCTGCTCTACCCTGCTCTTACCCTGCTCTACCTGCTCTTACCCTGCTCTACCTGCTCTTACCCTGCTCTACCTGCTCTACCTGCTCTTACCCTGCTCTTACCCTGCTCTACCCTGCTCTACCCTGCTCTACCTGCTCTACCTGCTCTACCCTGCTCTACCCTGCTCTACCTGCTCTACCTGCTCTTACCCTTCTCTACCCTGCTCTACCCTGCTCTACCCTGCTCTACCTGCTCTTACCCTGCTCTTACCCTGCTCTACCTGCTCTTACCCTGCTCTACCCTGCTCTTACCCTGCTCTACCTGCTCTACCCTGCTCTTACCCTGCTCTACCTGCTCTTACCCTCCTCTACCCAGCTCTACCCTGCTCTTACCCTGCTCTACCTGCTCTACCCTGCTCTTACCCTGCTCTACCTGCTCTAGCCCTGCTCTAGCCCTGCTCTAGCCCTGCTCTAACCCTGCTCTAGCCCTGCTCTAGCCCTGCTCTAACCCTGCTCTAACCCTGCTCTACCTGCTCTACCCTGCTCTTACCCTGCTCTACCCTGCTCTACCTGCTCTTACCCTGCTCTACCCTGCTCTACCTGCTCTACCTGCTCTACCTGCTCTTACCCTGCTCTACCCTGCTCTACCTGCTCTTACCCTGCTCTTACCCTGCTCTGCCTGCTCTTACCCTCCTCTACCCAGCTCTACCCTGCTCTTACCCTGCTCTACCTGCTCTACCCTGCTCTTACCCTGCTCTTACCCTGCTCTACCTGCTCTTACCCTGCTCTACCCTGCTCTACCCTGCTCTTACCCTGCTCTTACCCTGCTCTACCTGCTCTACCCTGCTCTACCTGCTCTACCTGCTCTTACCCTTCTCTACCCTGCTCTACCCTGCTCTACCCTGCTCTACCCTGCTCTACCCTGCTCTACCTGCTCTTACCCTGCTCTACCCTGCTCTTACCCTGCTCTACCCTGCTCTTACCCTGCTCTACCTGCTCTACCCTGCTCTTACCCTGCTCTACCCTGCTCTACCTGCTCTTACCCTGCTCTACCCTGCTCTACCTGCTCTACCTGCTCTACCTGCTCTTACCCTGCTCTTACCCTGCTCTGCCTGCTCTTACCCTCCTCTACCCAGCTCTACCCTGCTCTTACCCTGCTCTACCTGCTCTACCCTGCTCTTACCCTGCTCTTACCCTGCTCTACCTGCTCTTACCCTGCTCTACCCTGCTCTACCCTGCTCTTACCCTGCTCTTACCCTGCTCTACCTGCTCTACCCTGCTCTACCTGCTCTACCTGCTCTTACCCTTCTCTACCCTGCTCTACCCTGCTCTACCCTGCTCTACCCTGCTCTACCCTGCTCTACCCTGCTCTACCTGCTCTTACCCTGCTCTACCCTGCTCTTACCCTGCTCTACCCTGCTCTTACCCTGCTCTACCCTGCTCTTACCCTGCTCTACCCTGCTCTTAAGCTCCAAAGTCAGTAACACCGTGGCCCCTTTAAAAATCTGACGGGTCTGTGAGGCCCCCAAAATAAAAACCAAGAAGCCAATGTTAAAAATAGGCTCTTCTTATTAATTTAACAAACAATAATAATACAAACTTTTTTTTTTTTTTGACGACCCCCCCCCACCAGAATACCCTCGGACCCCACTTTGGGAGACACTGCTCCAGCTTACTTTAGCCTCCTCTCGCCTCCTCCAGCTTCCTCTGGCGTTCCCGGCTCGGCGAGCAGTGGCAGATACGGTACGAGGTTGTGGATTAGCGGGAGTGTCGGGAGAGTGAGGAGGACGGGTTAAGCCGACAGGATACAGTGCAGAATGGCGCAGGGCTCACTTTCAAAGTCATGGAGTCAAAAAGTTTTCCAACAAAAGTGTCGCGTCAGGCCACTAAGCCGCGAGAATTGAATTTCCTCAGAGTTTTCCTGACTTTGAGGAGGAAGCGGTCACTCGAGCCGCGCACGGACAGATCAGGAAGTTAATGAATGAGTCTCGACCTGCTCCGACAAATCCCAGAGGTTTGTCTCATTTGCAGTTTTACAGAATACTTTGTACGTATCATTTCTTGTGTTTTCTCTCTGGTCTCTCTCTCTGGTCTCTCTCTCTCTCTGTTCTCTCTCTCTCTGGTCTCTCTCTCTCTGGTCTCCCTCTCTCTCTCTCTCTCCCTCTCTCTCTCTCTGGTCTCCCTGGTCTCCCTCTCTCTCTCTCTCTACTCTCACTCAAATTACCCTAACCCCATTATTTTTAATTATTTATATTTTTTGTTATATTATTATTATTATTATTAATATCTTCTGTATTTTCTCTGTCATTCTCCTGTTTTGCAACATTTTCATGAATTTTCTGGCCCCTGGAAAAGCCATGTTCCAGCTTCTTCCCCCAGAATATATTGTTTGTTGAGATTCAGCTTCTTTCCACAAACTGTTTAAACAAAATACTTTAGTGATATTGCTCTTATTTAAACTGTTTTAGTTTGATTGATTTCACAGAGAAAATACTTTTTTATTTTACTAATGTACTTTTCTGGTGCAAAACTAAATCTGAATCTGATCTGACAGATATACTTTTAGACAGTCTAACATTGCGGGGTCAAAGTTAAGAATGTAGCAGTTGTAGAAAAAAATCCGGCTCAAATCCGGCTGTGATTTGAGCCAAAATGTCACAATAATAGACTGTATGGAGCTAAAAACAGCTCCAGGTCTGTTTCTCATGTTAGAACAATGTTGTAAAGCGGTTGAAAAGCCCCAATATAAAGTACATTTTGCAGAATGTGTCTCTGAAAATCTTCCCGTCTCATGTTTTGGCCGCGTCTCTGCTTCTCTGTAAGGATTTTGCCAGAAGCCAAATTCCCGAAATGCCGCAGCTGCTGATTCTCCGGCTTCATTATCGGGAAGAACGACACCAGCTGCAAATTGACAACGTGCCGTTTTTCCTCCGGAGTCGGTCCTTATTAGCAGAGATTTCTCACGGCGCGGCCCACACGCTCTGAGCCCGACTGCTGCTGCTGGATCTGCTGCTGCTGGATCTACTGCTGCTGGATCTACCGCTGCTGGATCTGCCGCTGCTGGATCTACCGCTGCTGGATCTACCGCTGCTGGATCTGCCGCTGCTGGATCTGCTGCTGCTGGATCTGCTGCTGCTGGATCTGCTGCTGCTGGATCTACTGCTGCTGGATCTACTGCTGCTGGATCTGCCGCTGCTGGATCTGCCGCTGCTGGATCTACCGCTGCTGGATCTGCCGCTGCTGGATCTACCGCTGCTGGATCTACCGCTGCTGGATCTGCTGCTGCTGGATCTGCTGCTGCTGGATCTGCTGCTGCTGGATCTACTGCTGCTGGATCTACTGCTGCTGGATCTGCCGCTGCTGGATCTGCCGCTGCTGGATCTGCCGCTGCTGGATCTGCCGCTGCTGGATCTACCGCTGCTGGATCTGCTGCTGCTGGATCTACTGCTGCTGGATCTGCCGCTGCTGGATCTGCCGCTGCTGGATCTGCCGCTGCTGGATCTGCCGCTGCTGGATCTGCCGCTGCTGGATCTGCTGCTGCTGGATCTACTGCTGCTGGATCTGCCGCTGCTGGATCTACCGCTGCTGGATCTGCCGCTGCTGGATCTGCTGCTGCTGGATCTACCGCTGCTGGATCTACTGCTGCTGGATCTGCCGCTGCTGGATCTGCCGCTGCTGGATCTGCCGCTGCTGGATCTACCGCTGCTGGATCTGCCGCTGCTGGATCTACTGCTGCTGGATCTGCCGCTGCTGGATCTACCGCTGCTGGATCTACCGCTGCTGGATCTACCGCTGCTGGATCTGCTGCTGCTGGATCTGCTGCTGCTGGATCTGCCGCTGCTGGATCTGCCGCTGCTGGATCTGCCGCTGCTGGATCTGCTGCTGCTGGATCTACCGCTGCTGGATCTACCGCTGCTGGATCTGCTGCTGCTGGATCTACTGCTGCTGGATCTGCCGCTGCTGGATCTGCCGCTGCTGGATCTACTGCTGCTGGATCTGCTGCTGCTGGATCTGCTGCTGCTGGATCTACTGCTGCTGGATCTGCTGCTGCTGGATCTACTGCTGCTGGATCTGCTGCTGACGGACGCATACTTAAATTCCACTTCAAATATCACAGTACATTTCCGTGTTCAGAGGCCAAAAGTCAGAGATAAATAAGTTCAGATACAGTGTTTTGTAGTTTCATGCCACCCATAAGAAGTGTATTGTTCCTGATATGTGAAAATATAAACAAACATGGCTTGCAAACTTTTTCACACCCTTATGAGGCTCTGATTCACAAACATCAAATCAGAAATCATGGAGAGATTGTAGAAAAACCACAGAACCACAAACAGAGACTGAGCCAGAGCGGGTTAGAGCCAGACTTAATCCTTGAAACTTTAGGGTTTCATGAGCTAGCGCGTTAGCATGGTCCATCCGTGTACAGTCTGGTGTTAGCATCGTCCGTGTACAGTCTGGTGTGTTACGGAACATACATTTTTGTTGATATTATTGTTCACTTGTAAATGGTTTGACAGTTTTCTGCCAGAGTCGAATCAATCCTCACGTCCATTTCCGAGGAGGAAGGATCGCATTAGTCCAGTTCTATGTATGTACAGTATGTATATTGTATATAGGAATAGTATCTCTTTTTTAATTTTAATTTTTAATTTATTCCTTAGAAGGGTTTTTCATTCCTTATTTTTTATTCTCTCTCTCTGACTGTTGCACTGAGCCAAAGCAATGTCCAAGTCTGTGACCTCCTGTTACTTACGTGGCAATAAAAATGATTCTGATTCTGATTCTCAGGTCTCTGCACTGGCTTCCTGTGGCTCAGAGAATAGACTTTAAAACAGCTCTGCTTGTTACAAGTCTCTCCATGGCCTCGCACCAAAATATATTAGTGACATGTTAGTCCCATATGAACCAGCCCGGACTCTGAGGAGCACAGGGACTGGACTCCTGCTGGGACTCTGAGGAGCACAGGGACTGGTCTCCTGCTGGGACTCTGAGGAGCACAGGGACTGGCCTCCTGCTGGGACTCTGAGGAGCACAGGGACTGGTCTCCTGCTGGGACTCTGAGGAGCACAGGGACTGGTCTCCTGCTGGGACTCTGAGGAGCACAGGGACTGGTCTCCTGCTGGGACTCTGAGGAGCACAGGGACTGGACTCCTGCTGGGACTCTGAGGAGCACAGGGACTGGACTCCTGCTGGGACTCTCAGGAGCACAGGGACTGGACTCCTGCTGGGACTCTGAGGAGCACAGGGACTGGCCTCCTGCTGGGACTCTGAGGAGCACAGGGACTGGACTCCTGCTGGGACTCTGAGGAGCACAGGGACTGGACTCCTGCTGGGACTCTGAGGAGCACAGGGACTGGACTCCTGCTGGGACTCTGAGGAGCACAGGGACTGGCCTCCTGCTGGGACTCTGAGGAGCACAGGGACTGGACTCCTGCTGGGACTCTGAGGAGCACAGGGACTGGACTCCTGTTAGTGCCCAGAGTCAGAACTAAACATGGGGAGGCTGCTTTTCATATTCATGCTGCTAAAATCTGGAACAATCTTCCTGAAGATGTGAGACAGGCCTCCTCTCTGACAATGTTTAAAACCAGGTTAATGACAGTTCTGTTTAGCTGTGCTACAACTGAGGGATTTTATATTTTTCGCAACATTGACAAAGAATGTTATTTAAAACGGCCATTTTGAGCCTTTCCCCAGATAACTATAAACAAATGCTTCTTTACAAATGGCCGCCGTTCAAAGTCACAAGTCGCAGCAGAACTTTAAATGTTGCCTTTCATCAAAGACACGGATCCCTCAACGTTTAGACGATCGTGGAACCGTCTTCAGAGGACTTTAAAAATGCATATTTTAGATCCATGATTATTTATAGACGAACACATTAACGTCACTCGATGCTTTTATAAATGCATAAAAGTGTCGCATTAACATTTACATAAATCTTCACTTCAAGCAAATAACAAATCCATAAAACTCTGTCTGAGGTTTTCCACCGCGGAGGAGGAGAAGAAGACACACACAACACAATGACTTACTCAGACACACAACACAATGACTTACTCAGACACACAACACAATGACTTACTCAGACACACAACACTATGACTTACTCAGACACACAACACTATGACTTACTCAGACACACAACAAAATGACTTACTCAGACACACAACAAAATGACTTACTCAGACACACAACACAATGACTTACTCAGACACACAACAAAATGACTTACTCAGACACAAAACAAAATGACTTACTCAGACACACAACACTATGACTTACTCAGACACACAACAAAATGACTTACTCAGACACACAACAAAATGACTTACTCAGACACACAACACAATGACTTACTCAGACACACAACAAAATGACTTACTCAGACACAAAACAAAATGACTTACTCAGACACACAACACTATGACTTACTCAGACACACAACACAATGACTTACTCAGACACACAACACAATGACTTACTCAGACACACAACACTATGACTTAGTCAGACACACAACACAATGACTTACTCAGACACACAACACAATGACTTACTCAGACACACAACACTATGACTTACTCAGACACACAACAAAATGACTTACTCAGACACAAAACAAAATGACTTACTCAGACACACAACAAAATGACTTACTCAGACACACACAACACAATGACTTACTCAGACACACAACACAATGACTCACTCAGACACACGCCACAATGACTTACTCAGACACACAACACAATGACTTACTCAGACACACAACACAATGACTTACTCAGACACACAACACAATGACTTACTCAGACACACACAACACAATGACTTACTCAGACACACAACACAACACAATGACTTACTCAGACACACACAACACAATGACTTACTCAGACACACACAACACAATGACTTACTCAGACACACACAACACAATGACTTACTCAGACACACACAACACAATGACTTACTCAGACACACACAACACAATGACTTACTCAGACACACAACAAAATGACTTACTCAGACACAAAACAAAATGACTTACTCAGACACACAACAAAATGACTTACTCAGACACACACAACACAATGACTTACTCAGACACAACACAATGACTTACTCAGACACACAACACAATAACTTACTCAGTCACAACAAAATGACTTACTCAGACACACAACACAAACACAATAACTTACTCATACACACAACACAATAACTTACTCAGACACACAACACAATGACTTACTCAGACACACAACACAATGACTTACTCAGACACACAACACAATGACTTACTCAGACACACACAACACAATGACTTACTCAGACACACACAACACAATGACTTACTCAGACACACACACAACACAATGACTTACTCAGACACACACAACACAATGACTTACTCAGACACACACAACACAATGACTTACTCAGACACACAACAAAATGACTTACTCAGACACAAAACAAAATGACTTACTCAGACACACAACAAAATGACTTACTCAGACACACACAACACAATGACTTACTCAGACACAACACAATGACTTACTCAGACACACAACACAATAACTTACTCAGTCACAACAAAATGACTTACTCAGACACACAACACAAACACAATAACTTACTCATACACACAACACAATAACTTACTCAGACACACAACACAATGACTTACTCAGACACACAACACAATGACTTACTCAGACACACAACACAATGACTTACTCAGACACACAACACAATGACTTACTCAGACACACAACACAATGACTTACTCAGACACACACAACACAATGACTTACTCAGACACACACAACACAATGACTTACTCAGACACACACACAACACAATGACTTACTCAGACACACAACACAATGACTTACTCAGACACACAACACAATGACTTACTCAGACACACACAACACAATGACTTACTCAGACACACAACACAATGACTTACTCAGACACACAACACAATGACTTACTCAGACACACACAACACAACACAATGACTTACTCAGACACACACAACACAATGACTTACTCAGACACACACAACACAATGACTTACTCAGACACACACACAACACAATGACTTACTCAGACACACAACACAATAACTTACTCAGACACACACAACAAAATGACTTACTCAGACACACAACACAATGACTTACTCAGACACACACAACACAATGACTTACTCAGCACACACAACACAATGACTTACTCAGACACACAACACAATGACTTACTCAGACACACAACAAAATGACTTACTCAGACACACAACAAAATGACTTACTCAGACACACAACAAAATGACTTACTCAGACACACAACAAAATGACAATGACTTACTCAGACACACAACAACACAATGACTTACTCAGACACACAACACAATGACTTACTCAGACACACAACACAATGACTTACTCAGACACACAACACAATAACTTACTCAGACACACAACACAATGACTTACTCAGACACACACAACACAATGACTTACTCAGACACACAACACAATGACTTACTCAGACACACACAACACAATGACTTACTCAGACACACAACACAATGACTTACTCAGACACACACAACACAATGACTTACTCAGACACACACAACACAATGACTTACTCAGACACACACAACACAATGACTTACTCAGACACACAACAAAATGACTTACTCAGACACAAAACAATGACTTACTCAGACACACAACAAAATGACTTACTCGACACACACAATGACTTACTCACACAACACACATGACTTACTCAGACACACAACACAATAACTTACTCAGACAAAATGACTTACTCAGACACACAACACAAACACAATAACTTACATACACACAACACACACAAAAACACTCAGACACACAACACAATGACTTACTCAGACACACACAACACAATGACTTACTCAGACACACACACAGAACAAAATGACTTACTCAGACACACAACACAATGACTTACTCAGCACACACAACACAAGACTTATCAGACACACAACACAATGACTTACTCAGACACACACAACACAATGACTTACTCAGAACAAACACAATGACTTACTCACACACAACACAATGACTTACTCAGACACACAACACAATGACTTACTCAGACACACAACACAATGACTTACTCAGACACACAACACAATGACTTACTCAGACACACAACACAATGACTTACTCAGACACACAACAAAATGACTTACTCAGACACACAACACAATGACTTACTCAGACACACAACACAATGACTTACTCAGACACACAACACAATGACTTACTCAGACACACAACACAATGACTTACTCAGACACACACACAACAATGACTTACTCAGAACAACACACACACACACAATGACTTACTCAGACACACAACACAATGACTTACTCAGACACACAACACAATGACTTACTCAGACACACAACAACAAAATGACTTACTCATGACTTACACACACAACAAAATGACTTACTCAGACACACACAACACAATGACTTACTCAGACACACAACACAATGACTTACTCAGACACACAACACAATGACTTACTCAGACACACAACACAATGACTTACTCAGACACACAACACAATGACTTACTCAGCACCAACACAACACAACACACAAATGACTTACTCAGACACACAACACAACACAATGACTTACTCAGACACACACAACACAATGACTTACTCAGACACACACAACACAATGACTTACTCAGACACACACAACACAATGACTTACTCAGACACACACAACACAATGACTTACTCAGACACACACAACACAATGACTTACTCAGACACACAACAAAATGACTTACTCAGACACACAACAAAATGACTTACTCAGACACACAACAAAATGACTTACTCAGACACACACAACACAATGACTTACTCAGACACACAACACAATGACTTACTCAGACACACAACACAATAACTTACTCAGTCACAACACAAATGACTTACTCAGACACACACAACACAAACACAATAACTTACTCATACACACAACACAATAACTTACTCAGACACACAACACAATGACTTACTCAGACACACAACACAATGACTTACTCAGACACACAACACAATGACTTACTCAGACACACAACACAATGACTTACTCAGACACACAACACAATGACTTACTCAGACACACACAACACAATGACTTACTCAGACACACACAACACAATGACTTACTCAGACACACAACACAACACAATGACTTACTCAGACACACAACACAATGACTTACTCAGACACACAACACAATGACTTACTCAGACACACAACACAATGACTTACTCAGACACACACAACACAACACAATGACTTACTCAGACACACAACACAATGACTTACTCAGACACACAAAACAATGACTTACTCAGACACACAACACAATGACTTACTCAGACACACAACACAATGACTTACTCAGACACACAACACAATGACTTACTCAGACACACAACACAATGACTTACTCAGACACACACAACACAATGACTTACTCAGACACACACAACACAATGACTTACTCTCAGACACACAACACAACACAATGACTTACTCAGACACACACAACACAATGACTTACTCAGACACACACAACACAATGACTTACTCAGACACACACAACACAATGACTTACTCAGACACACAACACAACACAATGACTTACTCAGACACACACAACACAATGACTTACTCAGACACACACAACACAATGACTTACTCAGACACACACAACACAATGACTTACTCAGACACACAACACAATAACTTACTCAGACACACACAACACAATAACTTACTCAGACACACACAACACAATGACTTACTCAGACACACACAACACAATAACTTACTCAGACACACAACAAAATGACTTACTCAGACACACAACAAAATGACTTACTCAGACACACACAACACAATGACTTACTCAGACACACAACACAATGACTTACTCAGACACACAACACAATGACTTACTCAGACACACAACACAATGACTTACTCAGACACACAACATAATGACTTACTCAGACACACAACACAATGACCAATCCAAGATGGCGTCCTGTCCTGCAGAACTTGTCCATATTTGGGCATCGTCTGGTCCTCCCGGTTCTGCGCAGTGGACGAGCTCCCATGATGCTTTGCGCCAAAAACGTATGTGTGGTTCTTGTCACTCCCGTATTCGTCCCGGAAACCGGATTCGTCCGGAAGTTCAGTTTGATCCAATGAGCAAACGCAGCAGTAGATCACGTCACGGAATCTGGACGGAAGCGGCAGTAAATATAAAAAACTACCTATTCATGCCTAAACTTAACCAGCCATTCCCATAAAATACCCCCAACCCAGCCTTAACCCTAACCTTAACCATCTTAATCAGACGCCTAAACTTAACCAGTCTCCACTTAAGGACATATTAAACTTTTTGACATGCGCAAACTGAACTTCCGGACGAATCCGGTTTCCGGGACGAATACGGGAGTGACACTCTCATGCACGTGCACAGAGGGGCTCGGCCGCGCTCCGACCAATCAGAGGGCAGCGTTTTGGACCAATCAGAGGGCAGCGTTTTGGACCAATCAGAGGGCAGCGTTTTGGACCAATCAGAGGGCAGCGTTTTTGACCAATCAGAGCTGATCAGAGCAGCAGCAGAGTGGAGTCAGAGCGGGAAGGAAAGGAGCAGAGTTTGTGGCAGTAAAGTGTGGATTTAAAGAAAACAGAAGGATTTAAGAAGAAGAAAAGTTCAGGACGACAAGATTGAATAAAATACAAAACAGGGAAAAGTAAATATATTTGATAATTTTTTGCAGTGTAAATAAAACAGGATGTGTGGCTCGTCGCTCCGAGCGTTGCCAGCTCCACACAAACATCTCGGTGTGAAGACCCGCTCGCATCGATCCGCTCCATAATGTTGGTACTGATGGTACTGGCAGCAGCTGTCGCATCCCGGGCCAGAACCAGAGCGGCTGGTCCTGACCCGGGGTGGTCCTGACCTGGGGTGGTCCTGGCCTGGGGTGGTCCAGGCCCAGGGTGGTCCTGGCCCGGGGTGGTCCTGACCTGGGGTGGTCCTGGCCTGGGGTGGTCCAGGCCCGGGGTGGTCCTGGCCTGGGGTGGTCCTGGCCTGGGGTGGTCCTGGCCTGGGGTGGTCCAGGCCCGGGGTGGTCTGGACCTGGAGTGATCCTGAAGAAACACATTTGACAGATACACCGCTGATCAGAATCATGCGATGCAACCCAGGAAATCAGGCGCCACCCATACACGGCTGATAGCTTTCTACTGTTCACTCTATCTCTCTTCCTCTCCTTTCCCGCTCTGTCTCTCTCCCCTCTATGTCTCTCTCTTCTTACACTCTCTCTCTTCTGTCTCTCTCTCTTCTTACTCTCTCTCTGTCTCTCTCTTCTGTCTCTCTCTCTTCTTACTCTCTCTCTGTCTCTCTCTTCTGTCTCTCTCTCTGTCTCTCTCTCTTCTCTCTCTCCCCTCTCTGTCTCTCTTCTTACTCTCTCTCTCTCTGTCTCTCTCTCTCTTCTTACCCTCTCTCTCTGTCTCTCTCTTCTTACTCTCTCTCTGTCTCTCTCTTCTTACTCTCTCTCTGTCTCTCTCTTCTTACTCTCTCTCTGTCTCTCTTCTTACTCTCTCTCTCTCTGTCTCTCTTCTTACTCTCTCTCTCTCTGTCTCTCCTCTCTCTGTCTCTCTCTTCTTAAAGGAGAAGTGTGTTAAAGGTTCCCATGTAGATGTGTGTTGTCTGTAGATAATCGCTGCTTGTTCGTGTGTGTAGCAGCGGTTTGAGGCTAATGAGCCTGTGAGACAATGGTGTGTGGTTATTTGTGTATGTGTGTACTTGTATGTGTGTGTGTGTGCGTCTCCTTGTATGTGTGTGTGTGTACGTCTCCTTGTATGTGTGTGTGTGTGTGCGTCTCCTTGTATGTGTGTCTCCTTGTATATGTGTGTGTGTGTGCGTCTCCTTGTATGTGTGTGTGCGTCTCCTTGTATGTGTGTGTGCGTCTCCTTCTATGTGTGTGTGTGTGCGTCTCCTTGTAAGTGTGTGTGTGTGTAGTTATTGATCCCCGTAAAATAAATTCACACATATCGGTGTGTGGGTGTGTATACAGTATGTGTGTTATCTGTATATATGTTGTTCTGGTGTGTGTGTGTGTTTGTTGTGTATGCGTGCTTGTGTGTATTAGTAGTGTGTCTCCGTGTGTGTGTTTGTGTCTTAGCTGTGTGTGTGTGTATGTATTTGTTGTGTACGTGTATATGTAGTGTGTCTCTGTGTATGTGTCTTAGTGCTTGTGTTAGCTGTGTGTGTGTGTGTGTGTTTGTGTCTATGTGTGTGTATTTATTTGTTGTGTATGTGTGTTAGCTGTGTGTGTGTCTATGTGTGTCTATTTATTTGTTGTGTATGTGTGTTAGCTGTGTGTGTGTCTATGTGTGTGTATTTATTTGTTGTGTAGTGCTTGTGTTAGCTGTGTGTATTTTTAGTGTGTCTGTGTCCTAGCTGTGTGTGTATGCGTATTTGTTGTGTACGTGCGTTAGCTGTGTGTGTGTGTGTCTATGTGTGTGTATTTGTGTGTGTTTTAGCTATGTGTGAGCTGTATTTACGAATGTACATTATGTGTGTGTCTCTGTGTGTGTCTTAAACATGCAAAAAACACAAAAACGCACACATTTCTCTTTACAAATGTATTTTTATTCCCATTACTTCACCTCAACCCGAAGAAGCTCCGACATCAAAGAATAACACATTTTTCCCCCAAAATAAAAAACAGAATTCATTTCAAATCAAGGCCACAGACGCCGGAGCTTGGTCCCGTGAGTAAAGGAGAAAACACAAAACAAAACAAAAGCCTTTCTGTGAACAGGATTGCAACACCACAGTCAGAGAGTGAGGACCGCGACCGCACCTGCAGAGAGCGAGGACTTCACAGGCTCCTTCTAATCTCCCGCCGGAAAATACAGAAAAATAAAAAGTGGGAGAAATAACAGAAGCAGCGGAGAAAGAGTCACGACTTTTGACTCTAGACCAGACTTTTTAAACCCAAAACTGTTAAACGCCTGTGTTCAAATGTTGGAATTGTTTTGAAGTCGCACCGAGGGATGATTAAAAATAATATTATATGTGTTTGAGGACAAGTTCTTTGCCAAAAATCTGAAAAAATAAGTGTGAAAAATGTGGGAGAGGACTGAGGCTGTAGATGTGGGTCTATAAGTCTCAGTCCTGGGTCTAAAAGTCTCAGTCCTGGGTCTACAGCCTCAGTCCTGGGTCTAAAAGTCTCAGTCCTGGGCCTAAAAGTCTCAGTCCTGGGTCTACAGCCTCAGTCCTGGGTCTAAAAGTCTCAGTCCTGGGTCTACAGCCTCAGTCCTGGGTCTACAGCCTCAGTCCTGGGTCTACAGTCTCAGTCCTGGGTCTACAGCCTCAGTCCTGGGTCTACAGCCTCAGTCCTGGATCTACAGCCTCAGTCCTGGATCTACAGCCTCAGTCCTGGATCTACAGCCTCAGTCTTGGGTCTACAAGTCTCAGTCCTGGGTCTACAAGTCTCAGTCCTGGATCTACAGCCTCAGTCCTGGGTCTACAGCCTCAGTCCTGGATCTACAGCCTCAGTCCTGGATCTACAGCCTCAGTCCTGGATCTACAGCCTCAGTCTTGGGTCTACAAGTCTCAGTCCTGGGTCTACAAGTCTCAGTCTTGGGTCTACAAGTCTCAGTCCTGGTCTACAGCCTCAGTCTGATCTACAGCCCTACAGTCCTGGGTCTACAGCCTCAGTCGGTCTCTCTCCGGGTCTACAGCTCAGTCCTGGTCGTCCTACAACTCTATAATAATATACAACATTATAATAAAGCCTCTTCAAGATTCAAGAATTGATTTGCCATTTGCAGTAAAACCACATTGGAAAAACCGACCAAGACCCCATTATACACACATTACAGAACTCTCTCTGATCCAATCCCTGTTGACTTTCCCTGATACATACTGATGCCGAAGTCGAACCCCAAAACAGATTCTAACACACGTAAAAACTGAGACAAATGTGCAAAAGTATGAATAATATCCATAATGTGTTCATAAAAATATAAACTTTTTCTGACGTCTCACAGAACAGTCTCATACTAACCCCACCACATCATCTCCCAGTCATTTCTCAACACTTTACACATACATTAAAACAAAAATAATCTGATAATTAAGTCATAAATCATTAATAACTGGTCGTAACACATTCCTCAAACACGTTCTCAGACGATAAGAGCGATTTCTGACTCCACAAAGCCACAATTATACATAAAACAACTGATACATGATTGATTTTGACAAAGATAAATAAAAACATGTCTCTGTGTATGTACTCTACTATATATAATGGAATAAAGTTGATATATGTTATATTGATATATTAGTCAAAATTTCATTCAAATCGTCAATTGCACGAAACGCACCTTGTTTTAGCCTCAAAAGCAACACATAGAAGTCTGTCGTTTGGCGTCGATAGATTTTAAATTGTAAAAATATAGATTCTTGAGCATGTGCTGCGCTCACGATTACACACATTGTTGATTTTTATTATAAATCTGGAATATTTTGTTTTGGCTTCGATCTGTAGAGAATGCGTCGGGTTTGACGTCGCAAAGAATGTTAGCTTTAATGGATAAATTCAACTATAAACGGCCATTTTCTCCATTGAGTCCAGTCTTAACCAGATCTGAGAAAATGGGCGGAGTCTGCTGTGCTCCTGCTTGGTTGGAGTGAAGACCTGCAGCCCTTTCTGGAGCTAGTTTGACAGGCCCTGCTATAGAAGACCCAACAGAGCAGCAATTGTTAATCAATACATTCAGAATATTACGATTTTCTTTAGCGTTTAGACAAAATTACATTTATTTTCATGTGTTTCCGTATCGACCCAATTTATAAATTCTCACAATCAGAAAGACAGAAAAGCAGAACACAATTGCCAAGTACCTCAGCGGGAATCAATATTTACTTTTCAATAATTTCATACCAAAACTCATGTATAAAGAAAAGGCTGCACGACCATTAAGCTACACTGCAAAAAGTGATGACATATAACACATGCTTTTCAAGTGCTGTTGGGGTTTTGTCCAAGGGAGACATTTCTAAAAATGTTTGCTTGTCCTAATGGCAAATCTTGTTTTTAGACTGTCAAAATGTGCGCAAATTAAAATATAACTTAATTCAAGCATTTAATACCATATATTTGATCATGTTTTGCAGTGTAAGGTAAGGGTAAGCAGCAACATGGACCAACCTCACCCAGTCCCAAGCCCGACAACGGGAAGCGAAACCAAACCATCTGCTTAGACCCATTTTACTTCCTGCAATTTCACAATAACTTACATTTGTTAACAATTACACAAGACAGAAAACACATGAATAACGTCTGATTGTCAAACTCACTTCTTCTCAAAGCATCCAACCCTCGTCATAACCCCTCAATCGATATTACACCATTCCGTGTTCAAATTGTCCGACATTCCCATGACAAAATACCAAAATGTCATTGTCTATCTGATTAGTGGGACGGCTAATGGGAGCTAGTGCCATTTGCGATTCCCCCGAGGCCCTTAAGTAGCGGCGATAGCGATAAAGTAGGCTACGCTAGGCTAAGTTGTGGCATTTGCAGATTAGTGGCTCCAGGGCCCGCTTGGAAATGTGCTCTCCACGACAAAAATGTGTCACTTCTTCTCTCGCAGTTTGATCCATATTAAGCAGGTTTTGATTTAATTCAATGTGTGCCAAAAGGGAGTTGGAATAACAGAGTGGGATCCTTCGGGATGTGTGTCTTTGGGAACCATAAATAGTCCAAACTGTCTTACTTTGCTCTTCAAACGGTTTTAACATCTTCTGAGGTTTACATGCTTTTAGAAAACGCACCGGCGCAAAAAACACAGTCAGAAAGTCCTTGTCGAAGTGAGATAATGCAGAATAAACCGGGGAAAATTGCAAGATTCTTTCATATTCCGTTGTTAGCATCTAGCTAGCAGTAGCAGTACAACCAAAATGATGTCTTGTACAGCGTTTTTGTCACATTCTTTTTGACATTATGTACCTTTTGTTACGTAACGGTGTGTATAATATTAGTAAATAATACCCAGTTCATGCAATGCCGGACCACGAGCAACCTGCCGCCATTTTGGTTCCAGTTGCCAATGGATTCTGGTTGCTTCTCCACCGACTCCCACTGATGACTGCTGTTGTTGTGTCCTTGGGCAAGACACTTAACCCCACTTTGCCCAAAGCCCCCACTGAAAGATCAAGGCTATGCTCACAGTCAGAGAGCAGCCGTCCTCCTGTGGACTCACCACCTGCAGAGGGTCAGTGCGGGGCTGGTGCTATGAGACTTGGGTGGCATCTCTGACTGCCACCCCCCTGACCCAGAAATGGATTAAAGGGTAGAAAATGGATGGATGGACTCAGTTTTGTGGCTTAAAACGATAAATATCAGTCATTAGCGATTGTCACTCAAAGAAGGGAAAGAAATTGTTTTGATTTGATTTTGTTTTTGACAAGTTTGACGGATAGTTGACAACCTTGCTGTCAAAATATAAGAAGATTCTATGTGCCAGGAGTCTACATAATAATACCTTTTCTTACACACTGTTTTCTGAAATGCAAAATTGTCAAACATTTTAGTGTTTTTATGTGTGTATTAGCATGACATGATGTACGGTATAGCCCCGTTTCCACCAGCCCTACAAAGTCCTGCTCTACTCTACTTGGCTCTACTCTTCCTCGATTGGGAGAGTTTCAACTGCTCCTCTTTAAACGGTACCTGGTCCTCCCCCTTTTTAGTCCTTTTTCTTGTCCCCCTTGGGCCTGGTTCTATCCAGGCTGAGCTGGTACAAAAGTGTTCTAACCACAGATACTGATTTGTTGTGGGTAGGTAATAGAGTAGAGTAGGGTAGGGTAAAGTAGAGTAGGGTAGTAGGGTAGGGTAGGGTAGAGTAGGATAGAGTAGAGTAGAGTAGGGTAGAGTAGACTAGAGTAGAGTACAGTAGGGTAGGGTCGAGTAGGGTTGGGCCAAGTGGTTCTGGTGTAAACAGGACTGTGTCGGCCTGAACCATTATGTGCACAGTGAACAATAGTCCATTTAAAGCATATGTTTAAAACGTCAACATAAAAAACCTTTGGAAAATCAACACCGTCCCGTGTCCCCACATCGTAGGAGATAACAGCCTGTGTCCCCACATCGTAGGAGATAACAGCCCGTGTCCCCACATCGTAGGAGATAAGAGCCCGTGTCCCCACATCGTAGGAAATAACAGCCTGTGTCCCCACATCGTAGGAGATAACAGCCTGTGTCCCCACATCGTAGGAGATAACAGCCCGTGTCCCCACATTGTAGGAGATAACAGCCCGTGTCCCCACATTGTAGCAGATAACAGCCTGTGTCCCCACATCGTAGGAGATAACAGCCTGTGTCCCCACATTGTAGGAGATAACAGCCCGTGTCCCCACATCGTAGGAGATAAGAGCCCGTGTCCCCACATCGTAGGAGATAACAGCCCGTGTCCCCACATCGTAGGAGATCAGAGTCAGAGTCACACACGCCGCCTCCTCTCCCCATTGTCACAGAAGTGTTTTATATTCACAAAGTCAGCGCAGGTCTCACTCAATAACAGAGCTACAAGTACAAGTGTGAAGGGCAAAGAAGGGACAACAATAATAACACAAGTGCTCGTCGTCCTCCCTCACCTCCTCCTCTCATTTTAATGTAAAATAGTTCTCTACCAACAGCTGCTGCCGTCTGATGGAGACAGACGTGTGCCAAATCCTGATCCGAGCTGTAAAAACAATGTGGAAGGAACGCCGTGAAATCCCACTGATTTTGTTGGACGGAGAAATACAGAGAATGTGAAAAGCCCAAAGCGAGGATGGTTTCTATGATTGTTGTTGTAATCAAAATATACTTCAAAACTAGTCAGTGTTGAATTTAAACGTGGGATTATGTCAATTTGTCGGTGTCAATATTTGGGATTTGCTTCTATAACAAGTCAATTTGATCCAGCGGTTGAGACCAAAGTTTTATGGGAGTCCAACCAGTATTTTTTGCATGTTTTTTACCGTCTAAAATATTCTGTATAGTGTGTGGCTGTGTGTATGGTTAGCATTATAGAGGTCCCCAACATGGACTTTCAGCTGGAGGCTCCACTTTACAAATGCATATAAATGTATGTTTTGCCTGGAATTTCTCTCAGTATGGCTTTAAACTTGTCCATCTACAACGGAGACAAGCAAGTGGACACCAGGGATAGTTACAAGTCATATCTGCAAAGAGGCAAGCCAAGACATGGTATACATTCAGTTTTTTTGACCAGTAAAACGGTCTTGTCTGGTTTAGAAGAACCAAAAAACTATTGCGACGACAAGATGGGCCTTCCTAAACTAGTAAAACCTCTGTCATAAAGTATTGTAACCCAAACTGAAGTCATTTCCAAGCAAAACAATTACATCTGGGAAGTAAGCAGGCAGCAGACCTGATCCGAAAAGTTTAGAAGCTTGCCTTTAAACAAAAGTTCTACTGGTACTAAGGAATTTTGTCAATATCATGCCAAGCTTTAGATGAGTTAGGATTGGATCTGAAAGTGCGTTGGTGAAAGTTTTTGGTGAATGTTGCCACTTATAAATGAGAAAAAATACAAATACATAACATTTACCTCAAAGAAATAAACTTAGGTTGAAGTTAAGGTATGATTTTTGACATCTAACCCTTATTCATGAACAAAGTAGTTCCCAACTCTGCCACATAACGGAAAAAGTACTTGTGTTGTATTTTTGGCATCAATCTATCTCCATACAGTCGCCTGAGCCACAGAATCACTCAAATACATCCAAGACAGTTATGCTACCTTCAAATGTTAAGGTCAGTGCAAATAAACCACTTTACAGACTGAAAGATACAGTAAACGATAGCCTCGGAGCTGACCAGCAGCCGTCACAGTCACCTCAAGTACCCCAACCTCCTCATGACCTCCCCACATACATCCTCCACCATCCTGATGTCTTTCCTCGGCATCTTCATCTTCCAGGCGTTAATGTTCGCCGGCGAAATGTCCCCTTCGTACATCAGGTTGTAGAGGTTTGTGGACGTCGTGAACAGGAGTTGATTGAGGGCAGCGGGCGACAAAGGCACCCCCAGGTAAGAGTGAATCGTCTCGGCAGTTTCCTGGGGGTGGTTGACCAAGTCTTCAAACCTCACGTGGAGATATGAGTCTGGCGGGATGCTTTGGCTAACCCTCAGGGCCGCCGCGGTGTGAGCTAGCCACAGGTGCGCCAGGATTAAGACCGGGTTTGTCTCGGAGAGCGTCAATAGTTTGCGGATTGTTTTAAACTCCGGTGCGACGGCCGGGCAGCCCTCCCTGACAGAATCCTCCTTGAATATCAAAGACAGATGCTGGGGGATGTTCTTGAGTGAGTAAAGGCTGGGCTTGCTGTTGTAGAGCATAATATAAATCCACGCTCGAGGGTCACGGACTAAGTATATTGTCCGCAGAGATGGTCCCACTACTTCTTGGATGAAAGGGAGTTTGAGAGGCCAACTCCCGCTGCGCAAAAAGAGAGCCACGCGAGCACTAGGGTACTCCACAACATGGCGTCGCAAATCTCGAATATATTCCACGTCTCTGTCGGAGTTTGCTTTGAGTTTCCCCCTCAATTCTGACGCTACTTCTCTCCTCCTGAAACGCTTCTTTCTATCCCTCACAATATTAACGCTTCTCGCTTTGGGGATTCTGCTCTCTTCTACTAATTGTATATTCTGCAAGTGTAGTCTAATGTCATAGACCAGCGAGTGGAGCCAACCCTGGATGATTTTGAAGCGTCCTTGAATCGCGTCCAGTCTAGACCACTCGCAATCGTCCACCAAAGAGTCAAACTCGAACTCAGTCTCTGGGATGTCCAAGTGCTCCGTCGGAACGCGTACGTAGACAAAATCAGAGTTGTTGTAGAAGAGATGTTTGAGAAGCTCCGCGCCAGCTCCAGGCAAAGCTGTGATCAGGACGTTTGGCAAAGGTAGGCGCTGTTGCTCGTACAGCCTGATCTGCTTGTTGACTTCATTCTGAGGGTCCGTCCCTTTCCATTTGACCCCGCAGAGAAGTTTATCGCAGCTGTTGGACACGAACAGCAACTCCGCGATCCAGAGAAGGAGGACGCAGAGCAGGGCGTAGCGCATGAGCCTGCTGAAGCACACGTAAAACTTTCTCTGCAGGGTCAGAAAAGCCACGGCTACGCACAGCACCACCCCGGCTATGACATTCACGGTAAACACCAAATCAAACAGCTGATTATCGCTGCTTATTTGTTTGGGAATGAGCTGCGTTCCGAGGCCGTATCGCGTCACTTGGTATGAGTCCTCTACTTTGCAATGCCCTCCGAACCCCAGATAACTCAACCTGGCGCCTATATCTTTGTAGTTAGTGGCTATAGATACAATATTCTCAGTGTTATTGATGACTATTGAGAGTCTTACCCCATTGTGGCTATTGTCAATGAACCTAGAGTTGGATATTTTCACATAAGGGCCGTGCATAATGTAAGCTACCCTCGCCACTGTGTTTGTCATTGAAAAAGTGACATTGACATACTGCGTCCACCGCTTTTTAAACTCGGCTGCCTGCTCCGCCTCCTGTATTCTGGTATCTGGGCTGTGACCCTGTGTGTCAAACCAGAACATTTTATAATGGGCATCCCAGACATCCATCATGGCGCCGTTGTACCTGTCCATGAATTTAAAGGGGACGTACTTAAAGTCAATGTCAAGGTTGTGGAAAAAAGCGCTGAAAGAATTAATGGGGGAGTCTGGGAACTTTTCGACATGATCCACGACTAAAAGTGTCTGAGAGTTTAGCAGCACTAGCGAACGGTAGACGCTTTTGAGTCTCATTGCTGTGGAATAAGCTGAGACAGCTTCCCCGCTTACAAACATAGTGTCTTGGTGTGAAGAAGCAACCACTACTTCTCCCCGAGTGTCTCCCACCCCTTCATCTGTCCAACGCAACCACTTAGCACACTCCCCCATCTGCCCCTCCCATGGACCGTTGCACTGGCTGGTGGGAGATGGCCCAAAAACCAAAATGTTGTTCAAATAGCTATATTTAGGACCGTAAAGTGCTTCGGAGACAAAAACCTGCCCGTTCGGCGCGAAGGTGAACGAATTCTGATCCGGGTGCTCGTGCCCTGGATTGAAACTAGTCCAGTCGTTCACCCAAGAGTAAGGCTTCTCGTGAACTATGTCGTAAACAGCGCGGCCGCCTAGCTTTCCCGACTTAAACGAGACGAAGGTGTTGCCCTGTGAGATCGGCAGGCCCGCTCCGTAGGTCACCACCCCCCAGTTTGAAAACACATGCATCCTGGATTGCCCGTAGCCATGGGGAGGCTGCGGACTGAGGTGCGGGTTGAACCAAATGTACTCGGTGTGAAGAGTCGCCCAGCGCTGAGCCGTGGACGGCCCCATGGGTCCGTCTTTCGGCCTATGCTTTCGTATCTGCTGAGCTAGCCAGTTCCCGGTTCCGTTCTTCAAGACGTAAGTATCGAGAAACACCAGCTGGCTCTCCGGACCGTAGAACCAGTTGTAGTTAGAATCTGCGATGCCGACCGTGCGTTGAAACCCGGGTAAAAGCGTGGCATGGTAGAACCAGAAGTGGGTTTGAAGCCAGTTGTTCTGCGTGTTGTCGATGTTGAAATGACGCTGGGCTAAAAACACGTACTGGGTGACGGACTTAGCCGTGTAGCTGCCGTAGGCCACGCCCTCGTCGAGGGATCCGTCGACGATATGGTTGAGCAGGAACATGGTCTTCTCCATGTAGTTGACGGAGACTTGCTTCCACATCATGGACTCGGGATCATCGTGGGAGCTCACCACGATGGCACCTGGGAACGAGAAGAGGAAGATTGAGTTTTGTTGCCATTTTGAAGTAAAACCACATTGGAATACATTTGCAGAAGAGCCCCAGTGAGAAGCAGACAAAGAGAAACAAAAATAATAAGCTTCACATTTTAGTTTAGTTTAGTGTTCAGCTCCAGCAGACGTACATAAGCTCTGAAATCAACAAACAAAACCAGAAAAGTTGTGGGTTGTAAATATAAACACAGTATATATTAAAATGATGCAAAGTTGTTGTACCTGTGATATCGTCTTATGTGTTTGAACATGAAATAAAATGAAAGAATATCATCATTACAAAGCCGTGTACAAATGTGGGCTTTGTTCTGACGCAGACACAGATCCAGTCTTCCGTAAAATGTGAGACAGGGTCCTACTCAAATCCAGGTTAAACAGTTCTGTTCAGCTGTGAATACCACAGAAGAATAGTCCCTTCACTCTTTTTAACGTACTGTGATTATTTAGGATCGTAATGTCTTGTGTGGTTGTGTCTACACTGCAAAAAGTGAAGAAAAATAAGTCAAAAACAACTCAAATTTGGCAAAATGTATCTTAATTTTAGCCTTACAGATTTATATAAGTATCATCCAGACTATTGGTCCTCCCAACTGTCAATCATTCTGCTGATACGTGCTTGACCAATAAGACCCGAGAGTTTGGTTCAAAAAGTGGAGAGGGCGTTTCTTTCCTAAAATTTGGGGAAAATCTCCTTTAAACCTTTAAAACAACACTTGCCAAAGGGACAAAGCAAAATTGTCTTGAAATTAGAGTAAATGTCTTGGTCCCATTGGAGAATCTGGTTTTAACGCAGTCAGAATGTGTCAGATTAAGATGAAAAACCAATAGATTTAAGCATTAATTACCTCATATTTTATAACTTTTTGCTCTGTATCTTCTTTAGGCTCATTGCAAACATGTATTTTACTGTATTTTTATTTAAGCATCTGTCTTTCACATCCAGCTTTGTCCATTTGCATTTATTAATCCTGAAATCTTGCGTATACAGACCACAGTGATAGCTCCTGTTTATTATTGTAGCTAATGTGGATCTACATAAAAAACAAAACAAATAGACTTTACAGAAGACATCGTTTTCAGTTTTAGTTTGAGCTCTTTTAATGAGACGTGTTGATGAAGCGTTTAGTCTCGACACCTGCGAATGTCAAGGAAACACGGCCGTTATCTTATGTTATTATCTCTTTGTGAAAACAGAAACCTCCATTTTGTGAGAACTTGAAGACGTCGTATTCTTTTGCTACAATCTTCTGACTTTGAGTGTTGTTTTTGGCAGAACATTTGAAAGTATTTGCTCAAGAAGGAGTGAATCTTTCGGGGTTTCTTGTTTTGGCACTAACATGTAACAGGCTTTTAAACAGACTAGGGAAGTGTCAAAGTGCTCCATGAATAACTCACAATATCTCCATCAATAGCTTAAATATTAGATGTTTAAAATCAGCTGTGAATGTATGACGACGGACCACATTCATTCTCTCGTTTTAAAGTCTGTCCAGAGATTAAAAAATACTGAAAAAGCTAAAACATAATTTGTAGATGCGACAGGTTATCAGTTATCATTTCCTGCATGTAACGTCTGGGTCTGGTCCCTGTGTTTGCGATTACAATCAGTTGAATTCCATCCGACCAATCAGAGAGCGCAGGAGGCGGGTGTTGTAGTTAGATGTGGGTGACGTCAAGAGTTTGCGCCGAACGGGCAGGTTGTAGTTTGTAGTAGGCAAAGAGTGAAGGAATCTGGTCTGGTTCTATCGAGAAACTGAAGCCGGAGCAAGAGGAATGTTTAGCAAATGTAATCGCTGCAAAGATTGTGGCTCTACTCCCCACAGGCTCTGTTAGCGGCAAAGGAGATGGCTAAAGCTAGGCTAAATGCTAAATGCTAACGACTCACTCGGGCTCATTACATACGTCACAGTAAACTCAGATCCAATAGTTTCAATCTGCAAAAGGACTTAACCCCTCCCACCTGTAAACGGAGTCAATGGAGCAAATCCAGACCTTAGTACCAAATGAAATGAGTACTATGGTGTGGTGCAACCAGGCGAGGTTGGACTAAACATTTGACATTTCTCCCACTGTGAGAGGAATAAAAGGTTTTCTTATCTTCTAGTTTTACTCAAATAGTTTATTCTACTCATACTTTAGATTTGACCGAAGATGTTCCAACAAAAATCAGTCCAGGACCCAGACTGTGGAACAAGCTGCCCCCCGAGATGCCTGTCCTAAATGATTTTGGCCTTTTTAAAATCAAGGCTCAAAACGTATACATTCAGGCTGGATTTTAACGCTTTTAACACTCATTAGTAGGGGTGGGAACCTAAGGGTACCTCACGATACGATACGATACACAATACAAAGCTCACGATAACGATAATATCACAATAACAATAATATCACGATATGACGATTATTGATATATTGGTTAGAAATATACAATATGCCAATTTATGGCATAAATAAAAGAAAAAAACTCTTTTTTTGTGATTAAAGAATGGAGATGGGTAATGTAGCCATATATTAAGTATTGGTACAATTTCTTTTTTATTGTAAAAAATATATATATATATTCAAATTATTATTTTTTTTTCTAAATCGATATTGATACTTGGCAAATGCATATCGATAATTGAATCGCGGGAGAAAGTATCGCGATATATCAAAACATTGATATATCGTCACACCCCTACTCATTAGCCCATGTTTTTAATGTTTTTTAACTGTTTTATTGTTGAAATGCTACATGTTTTAATGGATATAATGTGATTTTATTGTAAAGCAGTTTGATAAAAACTATAAAAGATAAAATGATTGATTGAACAGAGACACTTGTTGGAAACGGACGAACCTACGACATAAATAATGGAGAGACATGCGTTCGTCCTTGTTTACGTTTTGGTTGCTATGTTACGCAATAGTCTACACTGTAAAACTAGATTTAAACTTCATTCAGAGTATTATTTTTGTGTTATTTTAACTGTTGATCATCAAACAACAAGAAATCCAAAATATATCTCAGGAACACACTGCAAAAAGTGATGAAAACAAGTCACAGATTAATCAAATTTGCCAAAATGTATCTAAATCTGAGCACGTTTTCACCGCATTAAAACAAAAGAATCAGCAATGGGACAAACAATAATAATGTTGTTTTAAAAAATACATAAGAAATGTCTCTCTTGGAATGAGAACATAAGTCAACAGCTTTGTCCCGTTGGAGGATGTTGTTTTAACGCAGTCAGAATGTGTCAGAATAAGATAAAAACTAGTATTTAAGCATTTATTAGCTCATATTATAAGATATTTACACTTATTTGAATGATCGTCTAACTTTATGAGTTCCAACGGTACATTGTCTCCTACTATTGTCAAGTTTTCAGTTTCAAACTATTGTCATTGTCGTGTTTTCCAAAGAAAGTGAAAACAAGGATAATGTTCAAGGTTAGACAGAGATAGAACTGAGACTTATTATTCACTATTAAATAAACTTTAAAACAGCACAGGGACTGGTCTCCTGCTGGGACTCTGAGGAGCACAGGGACTGGTCTCCTGCTGGGACTCTGAGGAGCACAGGGACTGGCCTCCTGCTGGGACTCTGAGGAGCACAGGGACTGGCCTCCTGCTGGGACTCTGAGGAGCACAGGGACTGGCCTCCTGCTGGTCCCAGAGTCAGGACTAAACATGGAGGAGGCAGCGTTTCAGATCCATGCAGCTAAAATCTGTCTTCCTGTAAATGTGAGACTCTCTGACAATGATCAAATCCAGGTTAAAAACAGTTTTGTTTGGCTGCAACAACTGATTAATTTTATTCTAATTTTTTTTCTTTTTCTATTTTGTTGTTGTTTTGTTTTGTTTGTTGTTTGTTTGCCATGACTCGATAATAAAGTATCCATTCCTTCTCAGATCCTGTCAAATCATCTATATATGTTTTAAACCATAGTAATGACATTTCTCTCACAAGAAGCCGGTGAAAGACCTCTAAACACACTTTAAAAACATGAAAGTTTTTGTGTATATTTGCCTGATAGCTGTGAGAATGGCGAGCACGTTGGTGTTACCTGTGACAATGGCGAGCACGTTGGTGTTACCTGTGAGAATGGCGAGCACGTTGGTGTTACCTGTGAGAATGGCGAGCACGTTGGTGTTACCTGTGAGAATGGCGAGCACGTTGGTGGTCTGGTGGTTCTGTAGGTACTGCTTGCCCCAGGCCCGGTGCTTGGACAGCTCGTACAGCTCCTCCGTCTCGCCTCGGATCTTCCTCAGGTACGTCTCTCTCCTCCGCTCGTCCAGGAAAGCGTAAACGAAATCAAAGGCCGTGGCGAACCCCGTCAGCGAATGCGCGGCCGGGACCTCGTCGTTGGGCGCGTTCTTCACCTTCCAATCCGGATACGCCGCCATTCGATCCATGAACTTCACCAAGAACTGCAAAGCCGGGCCGTCTTCTGGACACAGGAGGCAGTAGAGCGCCAACGGGGGGAGGTTGTTGCCGTAGTTCTCGTTCCACTTGCTGCTGAACTCCTCGTGCTTGGCGGGCGGCATGTAGTAAGGAATGTTGGAGAGCATGGTCAGAACCGCCGCGCGAAGGACTTTGAATATTTGACTGTGGGTGGTCCCAGATTTCTGCCTCAAATTGGCGACGTCGGCCTGGCTGAAGTACAGACTCGGGTGGGAGTCGGAGGCTTTCCAATGGCTTTGGGGTTTGGCCGGCAGGAAGTTGTCCACCAAGACGTCGCGGTCCGTGGTGTTGAAGAAGACCCCGGAGAAGGCAGACGCAACCGCAAAGTGGGGCAGCAGAAGAAGAAAGTAGAAAGATCCCACGCTCATGTTTCTGGAGAGAGTAGACATCATTCTTTCAGAAATACAGCGTCGCAGCTCATTGTAATGTCCCTGGCAAAGAGATTAGACTTTGGCAATGGCACGCTGATGTTTGTATCCTTCAGAAAGTCCTTGGAGTTATCTTTATAGACATTTGTGCACATGCGCTGTGGTTGAACGGATTCCATGAAAAAAACAGTGACAGTTATGATGCAACAGAGAGGAGTGAGTCTCTCTGGGAAAGTTGGACGAATGCCCAGTCAATAACTTAAGTGTGAAGCAGCCGGTCTCAAAAGCTTGCTTCCAAACAAATGCAAGGTTGTTACTTTAAACACATCTTGGTACAGTCCATATAAGCAGTCCCAGGCAAAACTCAAGAATTTCCAAGTCCCGAATCGGAGTATTTTCTCTTTTAATGATTGTGTAGGAAGTCCCAGTTCAGGTGAAAGTCCTAACACAGGTTCTAGCCTCTCAGTGTCACAAAAATAGATGGTTCCCACTTGAGGCAGATGTCTTAAAAGTCAATAGAACCAGCGCAATGCAACCGGTAGCAAAGTCCCACATGTGAAAACGCACTGGTCCCATACATGTCTGTGTAGAGATCGCCCATAACTTCACTGCTGCACTCCTCAGCAGGCGTTGGAGAAAGAGACACGCACAAAATCATAATCAAATCCACGCTGCTGCTTTGCTTCCGTTTGCTCTACGTCAAAAAATGAGACGCATTCAACACTGGCTCCTCGTCTCCATCCAAGCGACGTTCTTCTCTTGTCCTCTGTCCACCTTCTCCTCCTTCGCACCTATCGATCCTCTCCGATCCCTCACGCAGACACCCGTCCATCCCCCTCAACCCCAATCCGCGTTGGGTGATCTCCCGCACGGCCACAGCAAGCAGCAGCCACCGCCGTCCGCCGTCTCCTCCGCGGCGAACATCGTCTCAGCTCCGGGTGTTGTTGTTGATATGATGAGGTTACGCGCTAGAACCAGCCGTCACAGTCTCTCCATGTCTCTCTCCTCCGATAGTCTCTCCCTTTTCCTCTGTGCCTGCGCCTGCCTCTCTACCTACCGCGTTGTTACGAGCCCCCCCCCCCCCCCCCCCCCCTCCAAAAAAAAAAAGAAAAAATAGAAAAAGCCAAGAGGGAAAGTTGCTGTCACTGCTTCAAGTCTCCACACGTTCCATGGTCCGTGCGTAAAAGGCGCGCGTGCTCGGAAAAGGCTGTGCGTAATGACAGGTTTTTTTTAGCAGCAGTAGCAGTAGAGGCAGAGATGAGGCAGAGGCAGAGATGGTGGTGGTAGATCCAGTGAGAGGTGCAGCCGACTGCTCGCTCCGCGCTCTGGGAGATTGTTTTTGCTTTTGCAGCGGACTGTGAGGAAGAGGAGGAGGAAAGGAGGAGGAGGAGAAGGCGGTGCTGGTTACGCACTGTAGAGGGAGCCGTGGTTACAGCGCGGAGTCTAAACCAAACCCGTGCGTGAGAGACACTGACATAGTGCGTGAGAGAGATACGGTACGAATGTGTTTAGTGACATAAGACCTGATTTGTCATGTATTCTTTTGTACATTTACAGCCACATGGTCCAATCAGAGGCTGTGTTCTGAGTCACTGTGAGCTCATTTGCATAATGCCATAGTCAGTAAGTAGGTAATTTATTTATATAGACCAGAGTCACACAGCGCTTCACAATTTGTTGTTTTTTGGGCAATTTTGTGTCTAACTCCGCACAGATGGGAGCGAGGTCGCCAGTACAGGAAGCGCATGCCAGACCTATACATGTTTTTAGTGTTAGGGAGGAACCGGAGCACCTGGAGGAAACCTAGTGCAAGAATGTGGCAATGTATTAAATCACCAGACACATAGCAGCCATTGGTCCACAGTGGGCATCCCTCTCTCTATGGACCAACGGCGTCTATGAGTTTGTTATTATTATTATTTTTTCTCAATATATGTGTTTATTTGGATCGGACGTGTATTAATGAACACGTGTAAAACTGTAAAAACACCAGATTGTGGCTAATTTTCCATCTGACGTGTCACAGTCGCACTCTCAGACTCACACTCAATCAACCCTCACCTTCTGTACATGTTTCCTGTGGTGGGAGAACCCGGAGCACCCAGAGTAAACCATCACAGACACAGGGAGAACATGCAAACTCCTCGCTGAAAGGCCTGGGGCAGGGAAGCATGAACGCTAACCACTGCCCCACTGTGTCGCCCATTCTCTGATCTGTCGCTGAAGAATTGACAGCTTTGCCACGAGACGAGAGCTGTTTGTGATTCAGGGATTTTCACAAATACTTTGAATTGAACTTTTTAAGAATTTGAGTTTTGTAATCCGTTAAAAACATCTGCAATAGAACATGTTATCGGTCCAACGCCTGTGTTCTATAATTAAATACATTTCTAACTTCTCTCTTCTGTAACTGCATTTTAAAGCGGTGGCTGTTTCTCTCGGGTTCGTACAGAGCAGATAATGAGGAGTGATGCCGTGATTAGGTCAAAGTCATTACAGCTCCATGTGTGGCCGACGCTGACACACAACTAAATACTTCATGATTTAAGACCCAGATATTGTTCACGGATTATTGTTCAAGATTAACTCGAGAAACTCCCAGAGCAGTCGATTTGACGGCTTTTCGTTTATTGATATTATTGAAAGTAAAAACGGGTTCTATCATTTTTTAAATTGATACTGTTTTAGAAGGTTAACTGAAATGCAAGTAGTTTTTTTTTTGTTAAATATGAAAAATAAGTGTTAAATATTGTTTAAAAAATCTCTTCTTGAAGTCTGTGCAGTTGTGGTTGATGCCAAACCTGGAAAATGAGTCTAATTAAAAATGTTAATTTGTAAAAAAACAAAAACAAATATATATATATATATATATATAAGTATTTTTCTATTTTTTTTGGCCCCAACCAGTTCTTTAACGGGGCCGACAGTGGCTCAGTTGTAGAGCATTGGCCTTTGAGCCTGGAGGTCGTGGGTTCGAGTCCACCACGAGACCTACCTCACGACTCCCTCTGATGTCTGCTGTCGTTGTGTCCTTGGGCAAAGTGCTTATTTTGTTCAGCACTTTGAATTGCCTTGTGTATGAATTGTGCTATATAAATAAACTTGCCTTGCCTTGCCAAGACACTCAACCCCACTTTGCCTGAAGCCCCCGCTGTAAAAATCAAGGCTCGGACTCAACCTGCAGGAGGATCAGTGAGGGGCTCAGGCTGCCACCCCCAACCCAGAAATGGATTAAGGGGAAGAAAATGGCTGTTTCTTCTGTTTTTAAAATGGCCCCCGACAAAAACATGACACGTCTGCTTTAGTAATATGCACTTGTATGTATCGGCCTGTAGATAAGTCATTATCACAGTATAGATCCACAACATGTATGGACTTTTATGGACATTGGTCTCTGTTCCTTATTAACCAATGTTTTTTATCATTGCACTTCCTGTCTTTGATTCTCTTTTCTCCGGCCAAAGCAGCAAAAAAATATTTTTTTTTATTGCTTTTTTTGTGTCCAGGCAAAGATTCAAAGTGGTGTGGAGGTCCTGGTTCTCTCCGGGTCAGATCTCTCTCTCGGAGGTCCTGGTTTTCTCCGGGTCAGATCTCTCTCTCGGAGGCGCTGGTTCTCTCCGGGTCAGATCTCTCTCTCTCGGAGGTCCTGGTTCTCTCCGGGTCAGATCTCTCTCTCGGAGGTCCTGGTTCTCTCCGGGTCAGATCTCTCTCTCGGAGGCGCTGGTTCTCTCCGGGTCAGATCTCTCTCTCGGAGGTCCTGGTTCTCTCCGGGTCAGATCTCTCTCTCTCGGAGGTCCTGGTTTTCTCCGGGTCAGATCTCTCTCTCGGAGGCGCTGGTTCTCTCCGGGTCAGATCTCTCTCTCTCGGAGGTCCTGGTTCTCTCCGGGTCAGATCTCTCTCTCGGAGGTCCTGGTTCTCTCCGGGTCAGATCTCTCTCTCGGAGGCGCTGGTTCTCTCCGGGTCAGATCTCTCTCTCGGAGGTCCTGGTTCTCTCCGGGTCAGATCTCTCTCTCTCGGAGGTCCTGGTTCTCTCCGGGTCAGATCTCTCTCTCTCGGAGGCGCTGGTTCTCTCCGGCTCAGATCTCTCTCTCGGAGGTCCTGGTTCTCTCCGGCTCAGATCTCTCTCTCGGAGGTCCTGGTTCTCTCCGGCTCAGATTTCTCTCTCGGAGGTCCTGGTTCTCTCCGGGTCAGATCTCTCTCTCGGAGGCGCTGGTTGTCTCCGGGTCAGATTTCTCTCTTGAAGGCGCTGGTTCTCTCCGGGTCAGATCTCTCTCTTGAAGGCGCTGGTTCTCTCCGGGTCAGATCTCTCTCTCGGAGGCGCTGGTTCTCTCTGGCTCAGATCTCTCTCTCGGAGGTCCTGGTTCTCTCCGGCTCAGATCTCTCTCTCTCGGAGGTCCTGGTTCTCTCCGGGTCAGATCTCTCTCTCGGAGGCGCTGGTTCTCTCCGGGTCAGATCTCTCTCTCGGAGGCGCTGGTTCTCTCCGGGTCAGATCTCTCTCTCGGAGGTCCTGGTTCTCTCCGGGTCAGATCTCTCTCTCTCTCTCGGAGGCGCTGGTTCTCTCCGGGTCAGATCTCTCTCTCTCTCGGAGGTCCTGGTTCTCTCCGGGTCAGATCTCTCTCTCGGAGGTCCTGGTTCTCTCCGGCTCAGATCTCTCTCTCGGAGGTCCTGGTTCTCTCCGGGTCAGATCTCTCTCTCGGAGGTCCTGGTTCTCTCCGGGTCAGATTTCTCTCTCGGAGGTCCTGGTTCTCGCCCGGTCACATTTAAACCACAGATATACGTCGGCTGAGGCCCTGGCCAGTGCTGGTCCTCAGTGGGCCGGCCTGGTATCGATTGGAACCTTTTAACCTTAAGCTTTTGTAGTGTATCCCTGGAGGAGGGTTAGTGCTTTCTCTATTTATAAGTGGTGTCAAGTGGCAAACAGGCATAATAATAATAATGTGTCGTGTTGAGAGGAAGAAACAGATAACTCCAGCTCTGGTTTAAATACATGCTGTTTTTTTTCTTCTTCATGGTGCCAAAAAAGCCTGATTCCAGCTCTGTTCTCACCTGGTCTTTTATTATTTTGATGCAATTTACTTTTGAATGCGCTGGAATCTAAAATAGTTGTTGTTTTGAGTTTTACCATTTTTATTTTTCTTGCTTTTTTCTGCCTGAGATGTTGCTGCAGTTCAGTGTTCATGGTTTTACACTGGTCCAGACCAGAGCAGAGAGGATTCATGGTTTTACACTGGTCCAGACCAGAGCAGAGAGGATTCATGGTTTTACACTGGTCCAGACCAGAGCAGAGAGGATTCATGGTTTTACACTGGTCCAGACCAGAGCAGAGAGGATTCATGGTTTTACACTGGTCCAGACCAGAGCAGAGAGGATTCATGGTTTTACACTGGTCCAGACCAGAGCAGAGAGGATTCATGGTCCGAACCAAGTGGATCAGGAGAAAACCCACTGGAGGAATGCTAACTTTATGAATAATGCTAACGAAGCCTTTAGCATTTAGCAGCATTGTTTGTTGACCAGAGCAGAGAAAATGGCCCAAACCAAGCAAAGACTGTTGTTATTATTACTATTGTTGCTACTTTTAGAATGATCAATTTATTTGTTTGGTTTGTTTGGATGGATGTGTTTTTGCTGCTACTGGACGCCTGCACTTCTCCAACAGTCTCCCGTAGTATATACTGAATCTATCTATATGTGGACAGCGGCTTACGTACAGGTGTGCCTTATGGTCCAGAAAGTACAGCACATTCTTTAAAAAATGAGATTTAATTAAAGTGGCCAACAGTAAATCTACTCTATCTACTGTACAGCTGAGCACTTCCTCTTCGGAGCCTGGTTTCCATCACATGACATCCCCTTTAAATCACATGTATCTCATTGGATGCTTTCTTCCTTCCCTACGGTCCTCATCCTTTGACTCCGTGACTGTATCAAGTTTCTCAATGGATCCTCCTTAAAAATGAATCCCATGATCAAAGCCATCGGTAAATCCTGTCACAACAGTATCTTTCTCTGCTCCACGTCCACTTCTGTCTTTAGTCTCAGCAGCAGGACGTTAGCTTGTCCTGCATTGATCCAGATCGGGTTTCTGTGTGTGTTTTTCTGCCGCCGCCGCTGATGATGCATCTCTCTTTCCATTTGTTATTTTTTCTCGATTCTTTCTTTTGCTGCTTCCCGCCAATTGAAAAGCACTCGCTGCAGGCACACAGTGGGCCTTATCAGCGCCGCCGCGGGAGTCGTGGAGTGCAGTCTGCTCTGAGAGATGGGAATAAGCTTCTATATGGAGAAGGAGGACTCAGACACAGACCGAAGACCAGGACTAGAATCTGCTCTGGGATCTGCCCTGGGATCTGCCCTGGGATCTGCCCTGGGATCTGCCCTGGGATCTGCCCTGGGATCTGCCCTGGGATCTGACCTGGGATCTGCCCTGGGATCTGCTCTGGGATCTGCTCTGGGATCTGCTCTGGGATCTGCCCTGGGATCTGCTCTGGGATCTGCCCTGGGATCTGCTCTGGGATCTGCCCAGGGATCTGCCCTGGGATCTGCTCTGGGATCTGCCCAGGGATCTGACCTGGGATCTGCCCTGGGATCTGCCCTGGGATCTGCTCTGGGATCTGCTCTGGGATCTGCCCTGGGATCTGCCCTGGGATCTGCCCTGGGATCTGCTCTGGGATCTGCCCTGGGATCTGCCCTGGGATCTGCTCTGGGATCTGCCCAGGGATCTGACCTGGGATATGCCCTGGGATCTGCCCTGGGATCTGCTCTGGGATCTGCCCAGGGATCTGACCTGGGATCTGCCCTGGGATCTGCCCTGGGATCTGCTATGGGATCTGCTCTGGGATCTGACCTGGGATCTGCCCTGGGATCTGCTCTGGGATCTGCCCTGGGATCTGCTCTGGGATCTGCTCTGGGATCTGCCCTGGGATCTGCTCTGGGATCTGACCTGGGATCTGCCCTGGGATCTGCTCTGGGATCTGCCCTGGGATCTGCTCTGGGATCTGCTCTGGGATCTGCCCTGGGATCTGCTCTGGGATCTGCCCTGGGATCTGCTCTGGGATCTGCCCTGGGATCTGACCTGGGATCTGCCCTGGGATCTGCCCTGGGATCTGCTCTGGGATCTGCTCTGGGATCTGACCTGGGATCTGCCCTGGGATCTGCTCTGGGATCTGCCCTGGGATCTGCTCTGGGATCTGCCCAGGGATCTGCCCTGGGATCTGCTCTGGGATCTGCCCTGGGATCTGCTCTGGGATCTGCCCAGGGATCTGCCCTGGGATCTGCTCTGGGATCTGCCCTGGGATCTGCTCTGGGATCTGCTCTGGGATCTGCTCTGGGATCTGCCCTGGGATCTGCTCTGGGATCTGCCCTGGGATCTGCTCTGGGATCTGCCCAGGGATCTGCCCTGGGATCTGCTCTGGGATCTGCTCTGGGATCTGCCCTGGGGTTTGATGAAGCAGGATTAGGGGGGTAAATAATTGATAAAAGGTGTGGAAGAATAGGTTGTGTTGGTTGTGATGATATTTCTGAGTCAGTTTATTTGCTGTTGTGAAAAGATGCATGTCCAGATGTCTTGCAGCCAACGATATCTAATTCCAAAGGGAAGAAGCTGCAACATGGCTTTTCCAGGGACTAGAAGAGTCAATGATTATATTAAGAGCTGGATTTAAGAAGTAAGATTCATAAAGAACCTCCGGAACAGGCAGCTCTCTGGTCTCTCTCAGGTCTCTCTCTAGTCTCTCTCTCTGGTCTCTCTCTCAGGTCTCTCTCTGGTCTCTCTCAGGTCTCTCTCTGGTCTCTCTCTCTGGTCTCTCTCTCTAGTCTCTCTCTCTGGTCTCTCTCTCTAGTCTCTCTCTCTGGTCTCTCTCTCTGGTCTCTCTCTCTGGCCTCTCTCTGGTCTCTCTCTGGTCTCACTCTGGTCTCTCTCTGGTCTCTCTCTCTGGTCTCTCTCTGGTCTCTCTCTCTAGTCTCTCTCTCTGGTCTCACTCTGGTCTCTCTCAGGTGTCTCTGTCTCTCTCTGGTCTCTCTCTGGTCTCTCTCTCTGGTCTCTCTTTCTGGTCTCTCTCTCTGGTCTCTCTTTCTGGTCTCTCTCTGGTCTCTCTGGTCTCTCTCTGGTCTTTCTGGTCTCTCTCTGGTCTCTCTGGTCTCTCTCTGATCTCTCTCCGGTCTCTCTCTCTGGTCTTAGAATCTCTGTTTATCTACAGCATAGATTCACGGTGAGAAAGATCCATGTGAGTCAGTATTTGACCCTTTGGGCTGAGAGAGCAGACAGAGAGAGAGCAGGTGGAGGCCAGAACAGGAGCTACACTCTCAACATTCTTTTGTTGCCTGTATACACGCCAAACACACGTTTCTAATTCATCTTTTCATCTTAAAATACATCCAGAAGAATGTGCTCTTACATAAGACACATGGAGACGATAAAACAGGGACCACTGTAGACCAAGGACTGAGGCTGTAGACCAAGGACTGAGGCTGTAGACCCAGGACTGAGGCTGTAGACCCAGGACTGAGGCTGTAGACCCAGGACTGAGGCTGTAGATACCAGGACTGAGGCCGTAGACCCAGGACTGAGGCTGTAGACCCAGGACTGAGGCTGTAGACCCAGGACTGAGGCTGTAGACCCAGGACTGAGGCTGTATAGACCCAGGACTGAGGCTGTAGACCCAGGACTGAGACTGTAGACCCAGGACTGAGGCTGTAGATTCAGGACTGAGGCTGTAGATCCCAGGACTGAGGCTGTAGACCCAGGACTGAGGCTGTAGACCCAGGACTGAGGCTGTATAGACCCAGGACTGAGGCTGTAGACCCAGGACTGAGACTGTAGACCCAGGACTGAGGCCGTAGACCCAGGACTGAGGCTGTAGACCCAGGACTGAGGCTGTAGACCCAGGACTGAGGCTGTTGACCCAGGACTGAGACTGTAGACCCAGGACTGAGGCTGTAGATCCAGGACTGAGGCTGTAGACCCAGGACTGAGGCTGTAGACCCAGGACTGAGGCTGTAGACCCAGGACTGAGGCTGTAGATCCAGGACTGAGGCTGTAGACCCAGGACTGAGGCTGTAGACCCAGTACCGTCTCTCTCTCTCTGATGAACCAAACCAGTAGGTCCTCGTTGTGAATCAGAGCAGAAAGAGACAAAACCAGAACATTTTTGGACCATGTCGTTCTTTTCCGACTCTTTTGAGTAAAATATATTTAATAAATCTCTGATCCATTCATTTATACATTTCCACATCCACAGAAACACAGATTCTTACGTGAAACGACCAAATACTTGTTTATTCATTCACGGCCGGAGGCGATGATACAAAGTTATTATTAATTTGTGATGATCCAGAGTTTATCATGAGGCAGACACCAAAACTCAGGACTCTGCTCGTCTGTGGTTCTTGGATTTTACTTTTTTTTTCCAATGTTATTTGTAACTTTATTTACACGAGAGGAGACAAAGTCCAGTGAGGATCCATAAAACACAGAGGCACCAAAATCTAGAAAAAATTGGGTTTTCCTTAAATGAATAAATATAAAATAATACTACAGTGGGTTAAATCTGTCTCTCTCACTGTCTCTCACTGACTCTCTCTCTGTCTTTCTCTCTCTCTCTGTGTGTCTCTCTCTCTCTCTCTCTCTGTCTTTCTCTCTCTCTCTGTGTGTCTCTCTCTCTCTCTCTCTCTGTCTCTGTCTCTCTGTGTGTGTCTCTCTCTCTGTCTCTCTCTCTCACTGACTCTCTCTGTAGTTTCTCTCTCTCTCTGTGTGTCTCTCTCTGTCTTTATCTCTCTATCTCTGTCTCTCTGTGTGTGTGTCTCTCTCTCTGTCTCTCTCTCTAGTTTCTCTCTCTCTCTGTCTCTCTCTCTGTGTTTCTCTCTCTCTCTCTCTCTCTCTCTCTCTCAGCCTCAGTCCTGGATCTACAGCCTCAGTCCCGGGTCTACAGCCTCAGTCCTGGATCTACAGCCTCAGTCCTGGGTCTACAGCCTCAGTCCCGGGTCTACAGCCTCAGTCCCGGGTCTACAGCCTCAGTCCTGGGTCTACAGCCTCAGTCCTGGGTCTACAGCCTCAGTCCTGGGTCTACAGCCTCAGTCCTGGATCTACAGCCTCAGTCCTGGATCTACAGCCTCAGTCCCGGGTCTACAGCCTCAGTCCTGGATCTACAGCCTCAGTCCTGGATCTACAACCTCAGTCCTGGGTCTACAGCCTCAGTCCTGGGTCTACAGCCTCAGTCCTGGGTCTACAGCCTCAGTCCTGGGTCTACAGCCTCAGTCCTGGGTCTACAGCCTCAGTCCCGGGTCTACAGCCTCAGTCCCGGGTCTACAGCCTCAGTCCTGGGTCTACAGCCTCAGTCCTGGGTCTACAGCCTCAGTCCTGGGTCTACAGCCTCAGTCCTGGGTCTACAGCCTCAGTCCTGGATCTACAGCCTCAGTCCTTGGTCTACAGCCTCAGTCCCGGGTCTACAGCCTCAGTCCTGGATCTACAGCCTCAGTCCTGGATCTACAGCCTCAGTCCTGGGTCTACAGCCTCACTCCCGGGTCTACAGCCTCAGTCCTGGGTCTACAGCCTCAGTCCTGGGTCTACAGCCTCAGTCCTGTTCTCCAGCAGCTTCAGAGCCACTGGGTCCGCTCGCCTCACTCTCTTGGGGGACAGTATTCTCTCCAGGTGCAGAGAATGTTCCGGAGGTTTCTTGTCACTGCTCTCTGCTCCCAGCGTGGCAGAGTTTTAATAAGGCCACTCTCCGCCTGCCCCCAGCGCCTCTCCATATGCACACCACCGCCGCAGGTCTGGTTAACTTCCCAAAGGAGACGGAGACGCCAATTTTCTTCTTCTTCCAAAGCTTCAAAACGCTGCATGCAAACAGCGAGGATGGCACCTGTCAATCAAAGCTGCGGCAGACTGGTGAAGAAGAAGAAGAGAGACTGTGGTTCTGCTTTCTCTGTCTCTGTGTTTGGATTTGGATTCAGTCAAAGAGGAAATAGTATACATACAGACCTGTCTCAGTATACATACAGACCTGTCTCAGTATACACACAGACCTGTCTCAGTATACATACATACCTCTGTCTCAGTATACATACAGACCTGTCTCAGTATACATACAGACCTGTCTCAGTATACACACAGACCTGTCTCAGTATACACACAGACCTGTCTCAGTATACATACATACCTCTGTCTCAGTATACATACAGACCTGTCTCAGTATACATACAGACCTGTCTCAGTATACACACAGACCTGTCTCAGTATACATACAGACCTGTCTCAGTATACATACAGACCTGTCTCAGTATACATACAGACCTGTCTCAGTATACATACATACCTCTGTCTCAGTATACACACAGACCTGTCTCAGTATACACACAGACCTGTCTCAGTATACACACAGACTTGTCTCAGTATACATACAGACCTGTCTCAGTATACACACAGACCTGTCTCAGTATACACACAGACCTGTCTCAGTATACATACAGACCTCTGTCTCAGTATACATACAGACCTGTCTCAGTATACATACATACCTCTGTCTCAGTATACACACAGACTTGTCTCAGTATACATACAGACCTGTCTCAGTATACATACATACCTCTGTCTCAGTATACACACAGACCTGTCTCAGTATACATACATACCTCTGTCTCAGTATACACACAGACTTGTCTCAGTATACATACAGACCTGTCTCAGTATACACACAGACCTGTCTCAGTATACATACAGACCTGTCTCAGTATACACACAGACCTGTCTCAGTATACACACAGACTTGTCTCAGTATACATACAGACCTGTCTCAGTATACACACAGACCTGTCTCAGTATACACACAGACCTGTCTCAGTATACATACAGACCTCTGTCTCAGTATACATACAGACCTGTCTCAGTATACATACATACCTCTGTCTCAGTATACACACAGACTTGTCTCAGTATACATACAGACCTGTCTCAGTATACATACATACCTCTGTCTCAGTATACACACAGACCTGTCTCAGTATACATACATACCTCTGTCTCAGTATACACACAGACTTGTCTCAGTATACATACAGACCTGTCTCAGTATACACACAGACCTGTCTCAGTATACACACAGACCTGTCTCAGTATACACACAGACCTGTCTCAGTATACACACAGACCTGTCTCAGTATACATACAGACCTGTCTCAGTATACACACAGACCTGTCTCAGTATACATACATACCTCTGTCTCAGTATACACACAGACTTGTCTCAGTATACACACAGACCTGTCTCAGTATACACACAGACCTGTCTCAGTATACATACAGACCTGTCTCAGTATACACACAGACCTGTCTCAGTATACATACATACCTCTGTCTCAGTATACACACAGACCTGTCTCAGTATACATACATACCTCTGTCTCAGTATACACACAGACTTGTCTCAGTATACACACAGACCTGTCTCAGTATACATACAGACCTGTCTCAGTATACACACAGACTTGTCTCAGTATACATACAGACCTGTCTCAGTATACATACAGACCTGTCTCAGTATACACACAGACCTGTCTCAGTATACACACAGACCTCTGTCTCAGTATACATACATACAGACCTCAATAATAGATCATAGATAAAAAGACAAACAGATACGTACTTATTTAAGAAACCCCAAAGAACGGTCCAAAAAAATCAATAAAAGACAAAAGACAATTCTCATTCTAAGCCAAAAAAACTTTAAAAAGTTAATTTTCAAACAAGGTTCCAGAGAGTCCACTTTGGGGAGGTCTGTGTCTGTGGAGGGGGAGGAGTCAGTGTCAGACCATAAATACTTGTGATGTCAGTTCTGGGGACAACGACCACATTGAACATACAACTTACACCGCAGCAAAGCTAACCAAACTCGACAATCTCCCCCAAAACGTGTCCTGGTCTCCGGCCGCTCCACAGACCTGGCTCCGGGGCCTCCTCTCCTTTCGCTGTACCCTTTCATCGATTATTCTCCCACTCCAATCCAAACCGGAAGAATCCACCGGCTCCAGCTCTTACCGAGTCTTACGGTCTCCAAGCTCCCTCTAAAGTCCAGGAGCTAAATGTGCCACATTCTGTGAGCAGGACTAAACAGACCGAGTTGGTGGAAATGGAACAGACGGACAATTAATGGAAGCCGAGAGTCCGGAGAGAAACTGGAGAACGTTCACATGAATAAATCATAAGCTTTTCATTCGACAGAAGGCTTTAAGGAGATCACCGGAATGGAACCGTACAGTGTTTTAGAAAGACTTCAAACCCGAGTTTTTCATGTATACTGTGGTCTCTATCCCTCTTTTTCATGTATACTGAGGCCTCTATCCCTAGTTTTGATCATAATGAGGTCTATCCTGAATTTCTCCATTGGGGGATCAGTAAAGTATCTATATATATCCATCTAACCCTAGTTTTTCATGTATACTGAGGTATCTATGTCTCTCTTTTTCATGTATACTGAGGCCTCTATCTCTCGTTTTCATGTATACTGAGGTCTCTATCTCTCTTTTTCATGTAAACTGAGGCCTCTATCTCTCTTTTTCATGTATACTGAGGCCTCTATCTCTCTTTTTCATGTATACTGAGGTCTCTATCTCTCGTTTTCATGTATACTGAGGTCTCTATCTCTCGTTTTCATGTATACTGAGGTCTCTATCTCTCGTTTTCATGTATACTGAGGTCTCTATCTCTCGTTTTCATGTATACTGAGGCCTCTATCTCTCGTTTTCATGTATACTGAGGTCTCTATCTCTCTTTTTCATGTATACTGAGGTCTCTATCTCTCGTTTTCATGTAGACTGAGGTCTCTATCTCTCGTTTTCATGTATACTGAGGCCTCTATCTCTCTTTTTCATGTATACTGAGGTCTCTATCTCTCGTTTTCATGTATACTGAGGTCTCTATCTCTCTTTTTCATGTAAACTGAGGCCTCTATCTCTCGTTTTCATGTATACTGAGGTCTCTATCTCTCTTTTTCATGTATACTGAGGCCTCTATCTCTCGTTTTCATGTATACTGAGGCCTCTATCTGTCGTTTTCATGTATACTGAGGTCTCTATCTCTCTTTTTCATGTATATTGAGGTCTCTATCTCTCGTTTTCATGTATACTGAGGTCTCTATCTCTCGTTTTCATGTATACTGAGGCCTCTATCTCTCGTTTTCATGTAGACTGAGGTCTCTATCTCTCTTTTTCATTTATACTGAGGTCTCTATCTCTTGTTTTCATGTACACTGAGGCCTCTATCTCTCGTTTTCATGTATACTGAGGTCTCTATCTCTCTTTTTCATGTATACTGAGGCCTCTATCTCTCGTTTTTATGTATATTGAGGTCTCTATCTCTCTTTTTCATGTATACTGAGGTCTCTATCTCTCATTTTCATGTATACTGAGGTCTCTATCTCTCGTTTTCATGTATACTGAGGTCTCTATCTCTCGTTTTCATGTATACTGAGGCCTCTATCTCTCGTTTTCATGTATACTGAGGTCTCTATCTCTCTTTTTCATGTATACTGAGGTCTCTATCTCTCGTTTTCATGTATACTGAGGTCTCTATCTCTCGTTTTCATGTATACTGAGGTCTCTATCTCTCTTTTTCATGTATACTGAGGCCTCTATCTCTCGTTTTCATGTATACTGAGGTCTCTATCTCTCTTTTTCATGTATACTGAGGCCTCTATCTCTCGTTTTCATGTATACTGAGGTCTCTATCTCTCGTTTTCATGTATACTGAGGTCTCTATCTCTCGTTTTCATGTATACTGAGGTCTCTATCTCTCGTTTTCATGTATACTGAGGCCTCTATCTCTCGTTTTCATGTAGACTGAGGTCTCTATCTCTCTTTTTCATTTATACTGAGGTCTCTATCTCTTGTTTTCATGTATACTGAGGCCTCTATCTCTCGTTTTCATGTATACTGAGGTCTCTATCTCTCTTTTTCATGTATACTGAGGCCTCTATCTCTCGTTTTCATGTATACTGAGGTCTCTATCTCTCTTTTTCATGTATACTGAGGTCTCTATCTCTCTTTTTCATGTATACTGAGGTCTCTATCTCTCGTTTTCATGTATACTGAGGCCTCTATCTCTCGTTTTCATGTATACTGAGGTCTCTATCTCTCTTTTTCATGTATACTGAGGTCTCTATCTCTCGTTTTCATGTATACTGAGGCCTCTATCTCTCGTTTTCATGTATGCTGAGGTCTCTATCTCTGTTTTTCATGTATACTGAGGTCTCTATCTCTCGTTTTCATGTATACTGAGGCCTCTATCTCTCGTTTTCATGTAGACTGACGCCTCTATCTCTCGTTTTCATGTATACTGAGGCCTCTATCTCTCGTTTTCATGTATACTGAGGTCTCTATCTCTCTTTTTCATGTATACTGAGGTCTCTTTCTCTCGTTTTCATGTATACTGAGGCCTCTATCTCTCGTTTTCATGTATACTGAGGTCTCTATCTCTCGTTTTCATGTATACTGAGGTCTCTATCTCTCTTTTTCATGTATATTGAGGTCTCTATCTCTCGTTTTCATGTATACTGAGGTCTCTATCTCTCTTTTTCATGTATACTGAGGCCTCTATCTCTCTTTTTCATGTATACTGAGGTCTCCATCTTTCTTTTTCATGTATACTGTGGTCTCTATCCCTAGTTTTGGTCATAATGAGGTCTCTCCTGAATTTCTCCAACGGGGGATCAGTAAAGTATCTACTGATACTTTACTGATCCCGGCACGGTGGCTGAGTGGATAGCACTCTCGCCTCTCAGCAAGAAGGTCCTGGGTTCGAATCCCGGTTGGACCAGGGCCTTTCTGAGTGGAGTTTGCATGTTCTCCCCGTGTCTGCGTAGGTTTCCTCCGGGTGCTCCGGTTTCCCCTACCACTAAAAATATGTACAATAGATCTGGCATGTGCCTCCTGTACTGGCACCCCCACTGCCAAAAAAAAATTCACACAATTGTAAACCGCTTTGAGACTCCAATGTGCAGTGAAAAGGCGGTATATAAATAAAGATTACTTACTACTACTACTACTACTACTTACTATATATATCCATCTAACCCTAGTTTTGATGTATACTTATAGGTATAGGTCTTTATCTCTCGTTTTCATGTATACTGAGGTCTCTATCTCTCTTTTTCATGTATACTGAGGCCTCTATCTCTCTTTGTGGATACATACTGTAGAACTCTTACTCAGTTCTTCTGCCAGAGCGGTGCTGGCCGGGGACTGGTTCTGGCCGGTCTTACACGAGGAGCTCAGAGCCGTAATTAATTCACAAACACACGACAAAAGGCGACAAAAGGACTGTGCTAATTTTCTCTGGCATCGCGGCTCGCCTCCTCCATGACTCACACGTTCACTTTTTGGAACTAAACCACCTCTCTCCCTCTTCCTGCTCCCTCTCTGCTCTCTCTCTCTCATCTGCTCTCTCTCTCTCTCTCCCTCTGCTCTCTCTTGCTCTCTCTCTCCCCTCCCTCTCTGCTCCCTCTCTGCCTCTCTCTCTCTCTCTGCTCCTCTCTCTCACTGCTCTCTCTCTCTCCCCTCTGCTCTCTCCTGCTCTCTCTCTCTCTCTCTGCTCTCTCTCTCTCTCTCCTCTGCTCTCCTCTCTCTGCTCTCTCTCCCTCTGCTCTCTCTCTCTCTGCTCTCTCTCTCTGCTCTCTCTCTCTCTCTCTCTCTCTCTCTGCTCTCCCTCTCTGCTCTCCCTCTCCTCTCTCTCTCTGCTCTCTCTCTCTCTCTCTCTCCTCTCTGCTCTCTCTGCTCTCTCTCTCTCTCTCTCTCTCTCTCTCTCTCTCTCTGCTCTCCCTCTCTGCTCTCTCTCTCTCTCTCTTTCTCTCTCTCTCTCTCTCGCATCTCTTCTCTCTCTCTCTCTGCTCTCTCTCTCTCTCTCTCTCTCTCCCTCTCTGCTCTCCCTTCTCTCTCTCTCTCTCTCTCTTTTACCATCTCTAAAGTGTAATCTTTGTAGCGTTAAAAGACACTCTTAAAGCTGTTGACTCGAGAATCAAACCACCAGAAAAGTGTAGACTTTCCGTGTCAAAAGTACGTGATGAGAAACCAGAGGGAGAGCTGCGGTTCTGATTCAGAGCTGGTTTTTTCTGCTCTTATTCCTTGTCAAAGCTGGGTTTTCCACTATCATCAATCATTCACCGCTTTACTATTGTTTCCAAGAAGCGAGACCTCCGTCAGAACGGAGAGCGAGCAATCAAACGGAACAATGTGTGGGTTTAGCGAGGGTTTTATTCCACGATAAAGGCCCTACGCTTGGTCCAAGGGGTTTCTTTGTTTTTGTCATGATTCCTGCTCCAGTTCTCACAGATGGAAGGGACCAGAGAGAGAGAGACCTGAGAGAGAGAGACCTGAGGGGGACCAGAGAGAGAGACCAGAGAGAGGGACTAGAGAGAGAGAAAGAAGAGAGACCAGAGAGAGACTAGAGAGAGAGACTAGAAAGAGATGAGAGAGACCAGAGAGAGAGACTAGAAAGAGATGAGAGAGACTAGAGAGAGGGACTAGAAAGAGATGAGAGAGACCAGAGAGAGAGACTAGAAAGAGATGAGAGAGACCAGAGAGAGAGACTAGAAAGAGATGAGAGAGACCAGAGAGAGAGACTAGAAAGAGATGAGAGAGACCAGAGAGAGAGACTAGAAAGTGATGAGAGAGACCAGACCAGAGAGAGACTAGAGGGACTACAGAGAGAGACCAGAGAGAGAGAGACTAGAGAGAGAGAAAGAAGAGAGACCAGAGTATGAGACAAGAGAGAGAGAGAGCCTCATGGAGAAAGAGAGGCCAGAGAGAGAGAACAAAGAGAGGCCGGAGAGAGAGAACCTTGAGAAAGAGATACACCAGAGACACAGGAGAGAGACTTCAGAAAGAGAGCAAAAAGAGAAAGACCAGAGACCAACATGTCCACATTTGGCTTTGTAAAAACAAACGGCCACTGAATAAAACATGTTCTCGCTAATTTGCTATTCACCGCCAAGCTAACGTCTGCTTTGAACACGGTTTTGCTTCTTCTTCTTCTTTCTTTCTGTCTTTGTTTGTTGTCTGCGCTCTTCATAACCAAAGGGAATTTCTCATTAGATTTTATTACGGCCGGTGTCATCATCCTCATCCATGTTAGCTAACGCGGACCCAGCCACAGTCCGTTAGCATAAGAGTTAGCCGTTAGCAGTTAGCACACTCAAAAAAGGTGACAGAATATAAGGTCATATGCTTGAATCAAAACATTTTTTTAATCTTAATATAGTTTATACTTGTTTTATTATTATTGGACTAAATATGGGGAGGCAGCTGACATTAACAATTGTCCTTGTGTATGAACTGTGCTATACAATTATACTTGCCTTTGCCTCTAGCAGCAAACATGTGAGGACTCTTCTGCCATCGGCGCCACCGGAGCTCCACGCACCGGCGGTTGGCAGCACCGGGCAGACTGCAGGGCGCCAGATAAGCATCCAGACAGAAGCAGACGAGTCCAGGCGAGAGTTGGACGAGACGCTGAACGGATGCGATGTATTCAAATCCGCTGCCGGCCTCGTTAGCATGGTCCGGGACGCCAGCCGAGCATTAGCATACAAAGAAGACGGCTTTCTGAGGAGCGGGACATCCAACCGAACAACATTTAATCTTCAGGACACAGAGAGTTTGTGTTTCATGGTTTATTTAAAGTGTGTGTTTGTGTTAAATCACAGAGACAGGAAGTCAAAGTCTGTAGTGAAAACAGGTCTTTCTCGACTCAGCTACCGTCAAAACAAACTATTCAATGTTAAACACGTTGGATCCATGACAAAACACCGCAATATTCTTAACTACTTTAACCGCACATCAAAGTCTCTTCTTATGCAGATATTAAAGATGGATAAAAATGGAAGCACAGGAAGATTAAAGGTATATACAGTATTCTTGGGTTTCTTTTGACGTCGGGGCAGTGGCGCGAAGGACATACGTGGGACAGGACGTGACGTATCCTGGCGGTGTCGGCCGGGTTTATACACGGAGATATAGTAGAAGAAGAAGCACTGTCAAAATGCCAAATTTTTGTGCGGTGTACGCTTGTAGCAACCGCACAAATAGCGAGAAAGACAAGAGTTTGTTCATGTTCCAACTGTGGTCTCATAGAAAGGAAGACATTTGGAAAAAAATTACTGAAAAGAGGCGGACGAGGAGGATCAAGGCTTTCCCAGATAAGCGCCCCCTGCAGGCCACCGCAATGATACGCAGCAATTTCTTCTGTTTTTTTTTTCCCAAAAATGCCCAAAATCAAGACTCTTTTGAGAAATATTTGTTAGTGCTCCCTTAAGCCTAGCGTACATGGACAGAGAAACTGGAGACGACTAGTTTCAAGGCGGCTTTTGGCGACTGAGATGAGCGCTCTTACAACTGGAGATAAACTGTCGATCTCCGGATTCAGTCAGTTGCCCGTGTTCTACTTTTCGGCAACTAGCTGTTCTCAGATCCGGATGTGCGCGCTCCAACAACATGTGTGTATAGCGCCCTCTACAGTTGATGTCAGAGAACACACTGTAGTTGAGGCCAGTTGCTGTTATTCCCCAGACTGGCCTGATACTGGAGTTGCTCGTCAGAGTGCGGGGCAGCCACTCATAGGCCACGGATATAATAATAATAATAATAATATTTTTTTAAGTTTTATATAGCGCTTTTTGGACACTCAAAGACGCTTCACATGTGTCATTATTCTTTCACTCCAAACACGGTGGTGATAAACTACTACTGTAGCCACAGCTGCCCTGGGGCACACTGACAGAAGCGAGGCCACCAGTCTGTGCCATCAGCCCCTCCCACCACCACCAATCATTCATACACACACCAGACTCATTCTAGGCAAGTGTCTAGGCAAGTGTCTTGCCTAAGGACACAACGGCAGTTTGGCACTTTACAGCCGCAGCCGCCCCACTGTGGCACCTGCTGTTCCCAGAGGTTAAGTGTCTTGCCAAGGACACAACAACAGCAGACAGTGGGAGTCGATGGGGAATGTCTTGAGCGGGGCTTGAACCCACGACCTTCTGGCTCAAAGGCCAACACTCTACCAACTGAGCTACTGCCGCCCCATATAATCAGTTGCCAGTCCGATGTACCCTAGGCTTTAGAAGTGAGTGTCCCCGATTAAGACTCTTCCAACAACCGTACACCGCACAGGAGGAGAGCCTTTGACTCCAAAACAGACTTTACATGGTTTTCAATGGGAGCAACACTGTCCCATCTCTGCTCATGCGCCCCCTACTGGCCAGGTTCATGAAACACAAGAATAGGAGGATTTTCCAGAATTTTCAGAAAGAACCGCACTCGGAGGGCAGGCCTGTTAAAACGTGTATCGCATATCACCAGAATGATTGACAATTAGGACGACCAATAGTCTAGAAAGATGATCCACCCGGAAGAAGAAAACCCCTCCCATATCCCGAGTTCTGAATCCTCCGCCCTTTCTGTGGAAAATCAAAGCTCTCAGACTTCTTCGTGCCTTTTAAGATAACTGTGCTATACATATAAACTTGCCTTGCCTTAGATTTATTATCGGTTTTCTAACACACACTTTCTCTATTCCCACCACATTCTAACCACCTCCATTATCAAAACATCACATTATCCCCAGACCCCCCACTGCATCGTGCTGCGGCAGACGCCAAACACTCTGAGCCCAAACCCGTCCATCTCCGCTCTCTCTCTCTCCGCTCTCTCTCTCTCCGCTCTCTCTCTCTCTCCGCTCTCTCTCTCTCCGCTCTCCCCCTCTCTCCCCCGTGCCCTGGGAGTGCGCCGCTCATTTTAATATTTATTGAAATTTTTTCCAAAACCACTCGAAGCGCCTCAAAGCAATCAATGATGTTTAGCTGCGCAGGTCTCAGTGTCTCTTTGTTCGCCGTCATTCAAGCTAACGCCGCGCAAGGAACACACTCTCTCTGTGTACGGCAGATATGCTGTAGCTACACCGCTGTTAGCTACACCGCTGTTAGCCAACTCCCACAGCAGTCAATTTGACGGGTTTTAGATTCAGAAGCAAAATGCAGACCTTAGTACAAAATGAAATGAGTACAGTGGTGCGGTACGACCAGGCCAGTATTTACAGTACGTAGTGTATGTACATTTTTGAGGTTGAAGTTATGAATGATATCGTATGTCAGAGATTCACCAGTATAATCCTTGAAGTTGAGATTTTGGGCTTTACAAGAATGTCCGGATCACAGCAGGTTTGTCTGTTTGCCTTTGTACCTTTGGGCAAGACATGTATTACACTGTTATGTCTATTGTCTATGTCTTTGCATCTTTCAGAACAAAACCCGATCTCAAAATCCGTCTAGATTTAATCTGCATAAGAAAAAGCCCCAAACAAAACCAATGTTACAAAATTATCTTTTCTGGCTGAACTTTAATCCGTGTTAGAGCTTTTGTAATTTAACCCTCGCATTTATCTGAGTCTTAAATCTCAGCGAGTGTAGCCTGGAGCTGTCATTAGGACACAGCGGCGCATGCGACGCCCGATGGATTCTGTGAACCGGTTAAATGGCGTGAAGGATAATGAACCGGGATTGGCCGAGGTCCACGTTGGCATCAGTCTTTTCTCTCGCCTCCTGCTCCTCCTTCCACCACCGCACACAACTCTCCACCATCTGTCAATCAAAGCAGCAATATGTAAGATTTTCATGTCCGGTCATCATTAAAGGGCCCTAATCTGTCATCATTAAAGGGCCCTAATCTGTCATCATTAAAGGGCCTTAATCTGTCTTCATTAAAGGGCCCTAATCTGTCATCATTAAAGGGCCTTAATCTGTCTTCATTAAAGGACCCTAATCTGTCATCAGTAAGGGGCCCTAATCTGTCATCAATAAAGGGCCTTAATCTGTCTTCATTAAAGGACCCTAATCTGTCATCATTAAAGGGCCCTAATCTGTCATCATTAAAGGGCCTTAATCTGTCTTCATTAAAGGACCCTAATCTGTCATCATTAAAGGGCCCTAATCTGTTATCATTAAAGGGTCTTAATCTGTCATCATTAAAGGCCCTAAACATTCATAATTAAAGGGCCCTAATCTGTCATCATTAAAGGGCCCTAATCTGTCATCATTAAAGGGCCCTAATTTGTCATCATTAAATGGCCCTAATCTGTTATCATTAAAGAGCCCTAATCTGTCATCATTAAAGGGCCTTAATCTGTCGTCATTAAAGGACCCTAATCTGTCATCATTAAGGGCCCTAATCTGTCATCATTAAAGGACCCTAATCTGTCATCATTAAAGGGCCTAATCTGTCATCATTAAAGGCCCTAATCTGTCATCATTAAAGGGCCCTAATCTGTCATCATTAAAGGGCCCTAATCTGTTATCATTAAAGGGCCTAATCTGTCATCATTAAAGGCCCTAAACTGTCATCATTAAAAGGGCCCTAATCTGTCATCATTAAAGGGCCCTAACCTGTCATCATTAAAGGGCCCTAACCTGTCATCATTAAAGGGCCCTAATCTGTCATCATTAAAGGGCCCTAATCTGTCATCATTAAAGGTCCTTAATCCGTCATCATTAAAGGCCCTAAACAGTCATCATTAAAGGGCCCTAATCTGTCATCATTAAAGGGCCCTAATCTGTCATCATTAAAGGGCCCTGATCTGTCATGATTAAAGGGCCCTAATCTGTTATCATTAAAGGGCCCAAATCTGTCATGATTAAAGGGCCCTAATCTGTCATCATTAAAGGGCCCTAATCTGTCATCATTAAAGGGCCCTAATCTGTCATGATTAAAGGGCCCTAATCTGTCATCATTAAAGGGCCCTAATCCGTCATAATTAAAGGGCCCTAGTCTGTCATCATTAAAGGGCCCTAATCTGTCATCATTAAAGAGCCCTAATCTGTCATAATTAAAGGGCCCTAATCTGTCATCATTAAAGGGCCCTAATCTGTCATCATTAAAGGGCCCTAATTTGTCATCATTAAATGGCCCTAATCTGTCATCATTAAAGGGCCCTAATCTGTCATCATTAAAGGGCCTAATCTGTCATCATTAAAGGCCCTAATCTGTCATCATTAAAGGGCCCTAATCTGTCATCATTAAAGGGCCCTAATCTGTCATCATTAAAGGGCCTAATCTGTCATCATTAAAGGGCCCTAATCTGTCCTCATTAAAGGGCCCTAATCTGTCATCATTAAAGGGCCCTAATCTGTCATCATTAAAGGGCCCTAATCTGTCATCATTAAAGGGCCCTAATCAGTCATCATTAAAGGGCCCTAATCTGTCATCATTAAAGGGCCCTAACCTGTCATCATTAAAGGGCCCTAGCCTGTCATCATTAAAGGGCCCTAATCTGTCATCATTAAAGGGCCCTAATCTGTCATCATTAAAGGGCCCTGATCTGTCATGATTAAAGGGCCCTAATCTGTTATCATTAAAGGGCCCAAATCTGTCATGATTAAAGGGCCCTAATCTGTCATCATTAAAGGGCCCTAATCTGTCATCATTAAAGGGCCCTAATCTGTCATGATTAAAGGGCCCTAATCTGTCATCATTAAAGGGCCCTAATCCGTCATAATTAAAGGGCCCTAGTCTGTCATCATTAAAGGGCCCTAATCTGTCATCATTAAAGAGCCCTAATCTGTCATAATTAAAGGGCCCTAATCTGTCATGATTAAAGGGCCCTAATCTGTCATCATTAAAGGGCCCTAATCTGTCATCATTAAAGAGCCTTAATCTGTCATGATTAAAGGGCCCTAATCTGTTATCATTAAAGGGCCCTAATCTGTCATGATTAAAGGGCCCTAATCTGTCATCATTAAAGGGCCCTAATCTGTCATCATTAAAGGGCCCTAATCTGTCATCATTAAAGAGCCCTAATCTGTCATAATTAAAGGGCCCTAATCAGTCATCATTAAAGGGCCCTAATCTGTCATCATTAAAGGGCCCTAATCCGTCATCATTAAAGGGCCTTAATATGTCATCAATTTTTTTTACCTTTACTACCTTTACTTACTAATATTTGCTAAAACTGGTGAATATTATTATTATCATTATTATTATTTTTATTATTATTATTATTATTATTCACATGTTTTAAAGGACATAACACAGTACTGCAGCTGATTGTCTATTTCTGGGTTGGCGGGTGGCAAAGGAAAATGGATGATGACAATACGGTAGGTCAAAAAATATCCAAAATAATGCTTAGATAAAAATAAATATATACATACAAGTAGTTCAAGGCTTGGGCTAGTTCATCAGGGCTAGCTTTGGTGTATCAGGGTCAGGGATAGAGTCCGGTCTGGAACGAGGAGGACTGAAGTGCGAGAGTTTTTCCTGCATCTCAGAAAAGGCCCATGATGCACCTGTTCTAATTCTACCACGGGCCACTGAGCTGTTTCCACCGACAAACAGCGGGAGCATAAAAGCCTCATAGGGATTCATAAATACTGAATGAAAACCGTGTCAGAGAACAAGCTTCCAGCGCGAGAAGGGCCCACACGGACTAAAATCAGAAAGTACCAGGTTAAAAAGGCTTGAATTTAGTGGTTGTTTGTCTCAATCTGACACATTCTGACTGTGTTTAAACTAGATCCTCCAACGGGACAAAGACATTTACTCTGTTATCATTTTGAGATCTCATTTGAACCCTTTAATGTTTTGCTCAAGTTTTGGTGGAGTTACTGTATCAACATGAAGCTTGGAAATGAAATCTACCTCATCGGGGAATCTCTATCTCTTGGTTTATGCACTTTTACCATCAAACTGCAACTCAACCATTCGGTAAAGGCCAATAATTAAAATATATTTGTGTTATTAGTGATCCTGCTTGTTTACATTGCTGGCTTCAGAAGGAGAGAACATTAGATGAATAAGGCAGTCAGAATGTGCTTAAATTAATAATAAAAATACATTTGTTTTCTTTCTTGACACTTAAGGACGCCGCACATACAAGTACAAAATATATGCTCAGATTGCAATACGTTTCTTCAAATTTGAGCCATTTTTAACTTATTTTTCCCCTTTTTATTGCATTACTGAATCTCTCAATGCTACGGTTTTTCCAGATCCAAGTTAGTGATGAGTCTTCTTCACGCCAACATGAGCCGCTTCCTGTGTCTGAGAGTCTGAAAGGAGCACATCAAGTAATCATGAGGTAAACAAGAAGAACAGAGCGGCATGTCACGCAGAGCCAGACCGAGCCAGGCCGAGCCACGCAGGGCCAGACCGAGCCAGGCTGGGCCACGCAGAGCCAGGCCGAGACACGCAGATCCAGGGCGAGACAAGCAGAGCCAGAACGAGACACCGAGCCACGCAGCCAGACCAAGCCACGCAGAGCCATACCAAGCCAGGCCAAGACACGCAGAGCCATACCGAGCCAGCCTGGGCCACGCAGAGCCATACCAAGACACCCAGAGCCAGACCGAGCCATCCCGAGACATGCAGAGCCAGACCGAGCCATCCCGAGACATAAAGAGCCAGACCGAGCCACCCAGAGCCACGCAGAGCCATACCGAGCCAGACTGGGCCACGCAGAGCCATACCAAGACACGCAGAGCCAGACCTGAGGCCATCTTTTTTCTTTTTTTCTTTTGTTTTTTGTTTCTATTTTTTAATTTTTTTTTCGAGACATGCAGAGGCCAGGACCGGAGCCATCCTGAGTCATAAAGAGCTCAGGACCGAGCCAACCAGAAGCAAAGCAGAGCCTATACCGAGCCAGGACTGGGGCCACGCAGTGCCATACCAGACACGCAGAGCCAGATGAGACATACCGAGAATGCAGAGCCAGACTGACATCACGAAGAATGCAGAGCCAGACCGAGCCACCCAGAGCCATGCAGAGCCAGACCGAGCCAGGCCAAGCCACTCTCTTAGTATGAATCTGCGTTTTCAGGACTCGGCTGGTCACTGGGCTGTGAGGGGGAGAACATGCATATTTAATCTCGTTCTCCTCGAGCAGATGGAGAATCTATGTGGGAAAGCTCCAGAGAGAAGACGTCATTCTGGGAGAGATTTGTGCAGGTTTTTCACTGTAAAGAGACGGATGAGAAAGAAGAAGGTCAGTTTGATTGTATGGCACATGTAGAAACCATCACACAGTAAAGGTACCGGAGGAAATAATCAGCAAAGGTACAATGCTTTAGTTGTTGCAGCGAGATTTTAACCTGGGTTTGGACATTATCAGAGTAAGATAACATAAACTTTATATATCTGTAGTGAGTAGAAGCCTGTCTCACATTTTCAGGAAGACTGTTTTGAAACACTGCCTCCCCTAGTCCTGACGTCAGCAGGGATCAGAAAATCAATAGTTTAGTCAGAGTCCCAGCAGGAGCCAGTCCCTGTGCTCCTCAGAGTACCAGCAGGAGGCCAGTCCTGTGCTCCTCAGAGTCCCAGCAGGAGCCAGTCCCTGTGTAGACCTCAGAGTACCAGCAGGAGGCCCAGTCCCTGTGCTCCTCAGAGTCCCCCGTCAGGAGGTCATGTCCTCGTGTGCTTCCTCCAGAGGTCCAGCCCCCGCCCAGGAGGGGCCCCAGTTCCCTTGTGGCTCCTCAGAGTCCCGCCCAGCAAGGGAGGCCAGTCCCCTGTTTTGACTTCTTCGAGAGCGTTACCAGCAGGGAGGCCAGTCCCCTGTGCTCCTCAGAGTCCCAGCCTAGTCCCCTCCTGGTGCGTGCTCATTCAGAGATTTTGGTGTCCAGGGATCATCCACTGACCTCTGTATCGTCCTGAGGAGACCTTCATTATCAGAATTTCCCTAAATCCTCATAAATTGCCATGTAGAGGTCAACAAGAAAAGAATGTCACAAAAACTCGGAAGTTTGAGCTATTGGGGCTCTCGGGGCTAAAACCAAAGCGATTAAATCCGAATAAAAATTAACACAAAAACGACAAAAGGCAAATTCCACCAAACATCTACACAAAGTTTTTCTTCCAGTTAATAGAGACCATTAAAAGGGGGAGCGCTGCACGTTTTTTGGGGGGAGACGGAGGATACGTAGGCGTTGGAAGAAAACACTCACTGCAATCAGGCGTTTCTGTTACTTTGCCTGCTGAGAGGACCTACGGCCCTTTGTTTTCCAGATTGATGTTCCAGTGTATGTTTTTAAGAAGAAAGCAAAAGCAGTTTTCAATGTCAAGTAATGGGGTTTTTGTTTGTTGCGTTGGATCACGTTGATTTGGAGGAGAGTGTGGGGTTATTTAGCTTAAAGATTGACGTAGCTTAAGATGCTAGAAGAAAAGGCAAAAAGTCCTCTGTGTAGGATAGGAATAGACATTTTTTTCCTAAACCAGGCATTGTCCAAAAACTTCTGGCCAGAGAGTCCGATCGAGGCCCTCACTGTTATCTCTGTTATGGGGGCCCCTCCTTCCTTCTGCGCTCACTAACGGACCCACAAGTCTCACTGTGTCATCCATCCAACTTGCAAGCTCTGCCAAACACATGTACCTCTCAATGTGCTTCACAACTACCATGTACCTAATTGTGCCCTAAGCCCCGGCGTCCGATTCAAAAGATGCGCCCTATTCAAATGAATGGTTGTGCTCAGTGGCGCTTTGTGACGGCATGGGGGCTGAAAGATTAGCGGAAGTTGCCTGAAACTCGCAAAGATCTATGGGAAACTCGCCTGTATTTGGGCATCGTCTGGTCCTCCCGGTTCTGCGCAGTGGATGATCTCCCATAATGCGTTGCGCCAAACACGCGTGTGTGGGTCTCACACCGGGTCTCACGCACGTGCACAGAGGGGCTCGGCCGCGCTCTGACCAATCAGAGCAGTTCATCAGAGCGGGAGTTAGAGCGAGAGCCAGAGGAGCAGAGTTTGTGGCACTAAAGTGTGGATTTAAACAAAACCGAAGGATTTAAGAAGAAAAAAAGTTCAGGATGACAAGGGACACTAAAATCCCCACAAAATCCGATCTTTATTAAAGCTGTAGGTTCTCTGTCAGCTGAGGTTGAGCTGTTTTAATATGCATTGAGTTCTATGGGGAAAATTTCTGGGTAGCCCACGTGAATTTAGTCTGGTTCGTCAGTCTGCAGTACCGCGAGAATCCCCTGAGCACATGAGTTATTCAGCTACAAGCTAGTAATACCCTATCCAGTTAATATAATACATCCATGCTATGTGCTCACAAACACATGTACCTATGTGCTCACAAACACATGTACCTATGTGCTCACAAACACATGTACCTATGTGCTCACAAACACATGTACCTATGTGCTCACAAACACATGTACCTATGTGCTCACAAACACATGTACCTATGTGCTCACAACTACATGTACCTATGTGCGCTCATCCAAGGACCACTACACTGTCGATGCTCCACCTAATGTACCTAGGGCTACAACTACATGTACCCTATGTGCTTTAAACTACATGTACCTATGTGCTTACAACTACATGTACCTATGTGCTTACAACTACATGTACCTATGTGCTTACAACTACATGTACCTATGTGCTTACAACTACATGTACCTATGTGCTCACAACTACATGTACCTATGTGCTTACAACTACATGTACCTATGTGCTCACAACTACATGTACCTATGTGCTTACAACTACATGTACCTATGTGCTTACAACTACATGTACCTATGTGCTCACAACTACATGTACCTATGTGCTTACAACTACATGTACCTATGTGCCTACAACTACATGTTTGTATATACTGGTCTGTAAAATGTTCTGTATAAATAATAAATTACTTACTTGCTGAAGTGGATTTTGATTGTGTCATAAACTTCCATTAATGATGCTACTGTAGCTGCTGAGATGGTAAACCTGTGTCATTCAGCCAACTTCAGCTCTGCTATAGATCATTTTTAAGCTCAGAACAGCCCAATACCAGTCAAGACAGTTTTTCAGTCTGTGATGTTGGCCCCTGGACTAGTCTGGGGATCTAAAGTGGCCCTCTTACTAAAATGTTTGGACACCCCTGTTCTAAAGGTCCTTTTATGTCCAGGGTGATCAGTTGGGGAGAAGTTGTAGTAAAACATTGTATCTACATGAACTAAAACGTAAGGATAATGTTGAAAAATCCTGTTTTCGTTCCACTGTGGAGATGTTGCAGAAAGTTGAAATGTTCCTCATTAATGTTGTTTCTTTTTGTCGTTAGCCGGTCGCTCGTTAGCCTCTGCCGTGTGTGTATATACTGTTTATATATCTATCTATGTTTATATGAATGGATGGTCGTAATGAGATAAAGACATCATGAAACCAGCGTGCATAATTAACGGGGGTATCTTGTCAGAACCAACACAGAACTAGAAGTGCACGATGCTGCTGCCGGTTTGGTCTAAAGGGGCCAGGTCTGAGTCTCTCCAGTCTTCAGCATCAGGCCCATCCAGATGTAGACCTCTGACCTCTGACCTCTGGGCCTCCTCACAGACAGAGGACGAACGCTCCGTATCCATCTGCTTTCTCACCTTTTGACGCCGTCGTGCTGCTCGTCCTCCAGGCTCCGTGTCACAGACGTCCTTCCTCCATTGCTCGCAGCAAAAAGGTCAAAACAAGGATTTTCATGTTTTTTTCATTATTTCAACCAGAGATTTTCTTTTTAAAGTGTGTCTTCAGGCTCATTACATTAACCTGCTGCGAGGGTTCAGAGAGGTGAAGCACTGCTGATACATCATAGGCTCGTTACCCACTGGAAAAACACAGTATTTATGAAGTCGGAAGAATATTTCTAAGCTTCTTGTTTTTAACTAATCATAGACGTTCTGTAATGGACGCTGCAACACTGGCCTTTCGCGACAATGGTTGAGTGGTCAACTTTCTCACTTCTCAGCAAGAGGGTCCTGAGTTCGAATCCCAGTCAAAACAGTCTTTCTGAGTGGAATTTGCATGTTCTCCCTCCATCAATCAATCAATCAAGTGGCATAAAAACAATAATGTGGGGATTTTGGGGATGGAAGCTGGAAATCTCCATCTTAAGCTTTGTCCGTCCATTGTTTGTCTAGTTTTTCAGTTCTGGAATTTTTTACCTTTTTTCACTTTAAATTGAGATATTTTTACATTTTAAACATGTTATTTTCAGTCCTGCATTTTGTCTTCCTTCATTCATCTCACCACGTGACAAAAATGAAACGAAATCTCTATCTTTAGCTCAATAAACGGCAAAGTATAACCAGTTTACTCCGGTCTAGGCCAGAGCATATCTACTCGTGTGTGTACGTCAACCTGTGCCTAAAAGTCCGTGAAGCAAAGTGGACGAAAAAGTTCAAAGTAGTTTAGTTAAAACTTAGATAACCCAGTTTTTACACGACGCACAGAAAGTTACACACCAGCGTCCTCTCTCTGGCCATTTTTCATCCTCCTGACACCTTCCCCCTCGCGAGTACACACCAAAGGACACGCCAACAGCTCTGTGACGCCATCCAATCATCATACCAACACATAGGCACAGCATGGCCCGGCCCAGATCCCAGAGGACCCACCAGATGGCCCGACCGCAGCCTCAGCACTTTCCTCCCACCGCTACATGACACTCTCCACAGCCTTCAAACTCTATTTATACTGCATTTCACAGACACACTTTTCTTTCTTCTTCTGCAGAAAAATAGTATCTATCCCCAAAAAACGGCAGAGAAACCTGTCATAACACTGCAACCCCCGGGCACGGAGAATCGTTCTTGTGGCTCACGTTACATTTCCGAGTTTTCATTATAGGCGAAAGATTTGGAGGAGCTCTTGTTACGCGCGATAAAAGCTTTTAGACGATTGGAAAAGAGACAGAGGAGAGATGAAAAGAATACAGGCGTAATGCGACGGGAGGCGGCGTTCGGAAAAGGCTCCGTGGTTGAAAATGGCGGGATTGTCTTCTCACCGCGATATCGATCTTGTCCTTCTCCAATTCTGCCCAGTCTCTAAATATTCAAGAACTAAGAAAAAACACACAGTGAGAAACGCCGACATCCATCAAGGCAAGGCACATTTATCTGTATAGCACAATTCATACGCAAGGCAACTCAAAGTTAAAAAGAAAGATACACATATAAAATCCCTCAGTTGTAGCACAGCTAAACAGAACTGTCTTTAACCTGGTTTTAAACATTGTCAGAGAGGAGGCCTGTCTCACATCTTCAGGAAGACTGTTCCAGATTTTAGCAGCATGAATCTGAAAAGCAGCCTCCCCATGTTTAGTTCTGACTCTGGGCACTAACAGGAGTCCAGTCCCTGTGCTCCTCAGAGTCCCAGCAGGAGTCCAGTCCCTGTGCTCCTGAGAGTCCCAGCAGGAGTCCAGTCCCTGTGCTCCAGTCCCTGTGCTCCTCAGAGTCCCAGCAGGAGTCCAGTCCCTGTGCTCCTCAGACTCCCAGCAGGAGTCCAGTCCCTGTGCTCCTCAGAGTCCCAGCAGGAGGTCCAGTCCCTGTGCTCCTCAGAGTCCCAGCAGGAGCCAGTCCCTGTGGAGTCCAGCAGGAGCCAGTCCCTGTGCTCCTCAGAGTCCCAGCAGGAGTCCAGTCCCTGTGCTCCTCAGAGTCCCGGGTCCCTGGTTCATCGGGCTGGGTACTAACATGTCACTAATATATTTTGGTGCGAGGCCATGGAGAGACTTGTAACAAGCAGAGCTGTTTTAAAGTATTCTCTGAGCCACAGGAAGCCAGTGCAGAGACCTGAGGACTGGACTAATATGGTCGTACTTCCTGGTTCTAGTCAGGACTAATGTGGTCGTACTTCCTGGTTCTAGTCAGGACTGGAGCTGCTGCATTTTGAATGTACTGCAGCTGTTTTACAGCCTGTTTGGACAGACCTGTGAGCAGGCAATTGCAGTAGTCTAACCTACTGGAGACAAATGCATGGATAAGAATCTCCAGGTCTGCTTTAGACACTATGTTTTTGATCCTGGCAATGTTTTTTAGATGGTAAAAAGCTGCTGATGTCACTGATTTGATGTGGCTATTAAAATTTAAGTCTGAGTCCAGTATTACCCCTAGATTTCTGACCTTGTTTGAAGGTTTTAGGGAGAGAGACTGTAGGTGACAGATGACGCTCTCTCTTTGTTTCTGGACCAAAGACAATCATAAATGTTTTGTCTGCGTTTAGCTAGAACGGTAGACTTAAATCGGTGGATGTTCGGCCGTTTTGGGAGGTAGAGGGAGACAGAGGGAGACAGAGGGAGACTGAAAATAATAAAAACACAGAGTGATAGACGTGGACATCCATCTTGAGCAGACGCACATCGTGGACGTTCATTGTTTACAGGTTTTCGGCTCGACTCGGGCCCATCATGGATCAGCGAGAGCAGAGGACGCTCGCCGCTGTTTGCACAAATGATTGCAGCGATCGAGCAGAAGGGCATCAGGTGTAATTACAGAGATGGGGTTTCTACTGTCAGTCTGACGAATGAGTATCTGACTGGGTTTGTCTGCTGCGGTGGTGCTGTTATATTTACTCACAATCAGGCGTCCGGGGAAATGTATCGAGCCGCTCTCCCGTCGCTTACAGACGATGTTTGTGTCGAAAAAAGAAAATATTCTCAAGATGCACAAAGAGTCGGATCTGTTTGGACTCTGAGGAGCACAGGGACTGGCCTCCTGCTGGGACTCTGAGGAGCACAGGGACTGGCCTCCTGCTGGGACTCTGAGGAGCACAGGGACTGGACTCCTGCTGGGACTCTGAGGAGCACAGGGACTGGCCTCCTGCTGAGACTCTGAGGAGCACAGGGACTGGCCTCCTGCTGGGACTCTGAGGAGCACAGGGACTGGCCTCCTGCTGGGACTCTGAGGAGCACAGGGACTGGCCTCCTGCTGGGACTCTGAGGAGCACAGGGACTGGCCTCCTGCTGGGACTCTGAGGAGCACAGGGACTGGCCTCCTGCTGGGACTCTGAGGAGCACAGGGACTGGCCTCCTGCTGGGACTCTGAGGAGCACAGGGACCGGCCTCCTGCTGGGACTCTGAGGAGCACAGGGACTGGCTCCTGCTGGGACTCTGAGGAGCACAGGGACCGGCCTCCTGCTGGGACTCTGAGGAGCACAGGGACCGGCCTCCTGCTGGGGTCAAGAGTCAGGACTAAACATGGGGAGGCCTCCTGCTCTCTCTCTCTGGTCTCTCTCTTTCAGCTCTTTCTTTGATCTCTCTCTCTCGTCTCTCTCTCTCTCTGCTCTTTCTCTGATCTCTCTCTTTTTGTTCCTTCTATGATCTCTCTCTCTCTGGTCTCTCTCTGGTCTCTCTCTCTGGTCTCTCTCTCTCTCTCTCTCTCTGGTCTCTCTAAGATCTCTCTCTCTCTGGTCTCTCTAAGATCGCTCTCTCTCTGGTCTCTCTCTCTCTCTCTCTCTCTCTCTCTCTGGTCTCTCTCTCTCTCTCTCTCTCTCTGGTCTCTCTAAGATCTCTCTCTCTCTCTCTCTCTCTCTCTGGTCTCTCTAAGATCTCTCTCTCTCTGGTCTCTCTAAGATCTCTCTCTCTCTGGTCTCTCTCTCTCTCTCTCTCTGGTCTCTCTCTCTCTCTCTCTCTCTCTCTGGTCTCTCTAAGATCTCTGTCTCTCTCTGGTCTCTCTCTCTCCCTCTTTGGTCTCTCTACGATCTCTCTCTCTCTGGTCTCTCTCTCCCTCTCTGGTCTCTCTAAGATCTCTCTCTCTCTGGTCTCTCTCTCTCTCTCGTCTCTCTAAGATCTCTCTCTCTCTGGTCTCTCTAAGATCTCTCTCTCTCTGGTCTCTCTCTCTCTCTGGTCTCTCTCTGGTCTCTCTCTCTCTCTGGTCTCTCTGGTCTCTCTGGTCTCTCTCTCTCTCTGGTCTCTCTCTCTCTCTCTCTCTGGTCTCTCTCTCTGGTCTCTCTCTCTGGTCTCTCTCTCTCTGGTCTCTCTCTCTGGTCTCTCTCTCTCTCTGGTCTCTCTCTCTCTCTGATCTATATGTATCATTGATGTAGCTTTGTATATGTGTGAAATGTTTTTCTTTTTTTTTCTGCTAATAAAAAGAAAAAGAACAATTTAATAATCAAATAATAATTCTTCCCGGTCCTGGCTCTCCTCAGCTGGAGTCCACCTGCCTCTCCCTCGGCACCCGGACCTCCCACGGCTCCCATCGACTGCTGACTTTTCTATTCTTCACCAAATCATTAAGTGCAGTCTGTTTGGAGGATGCTAACAGGTGCTTTTGTGCATCCATGAATACAGCCCGGACCCGCCGTGACCCGAGCCCGCCGCTGCTTAGAACCAAATCAATTGTGCCTCCGTTCCCTTCGCCGCCGCCGGAGTGTGAATGCCAAGGGTTATTTGCGGAGCCGCAGCCACACATCAGCGACTGTTTGCCTAAATGGACGGCACTACACGAACGCTTTCCCGATGAATGAGCAGGAAGTCGATGCGGGCAACAATAGAAGAAGAGAAAGAGCTTTTTACGCCGTGTTCTGCGACGGGTTTCTGGGATTTAACCTTTTCTTTGTCTGCTTAACAAGCCGGGGAGAGTTTTGGAGGCGCCCAACACCAACTAGGCTGACCTTTGGCTGTGCGTGTCGCGGGAGATGAGCTAACTTAGCCGCTGCAGAGAAAAATCAGTAGAGTTTGGCTAACGGCAGTGTCGGGAAAGATACTTCAAAAATGTACATCATGTGTTACTTAAATATTACTGTCTCTGAATAGTAAAGTATTACAACTACTGCATTACTTTGAAGTCACCAAATATATATAAGTACAAACTAGATGTAGCTTATGATGCTAATTATAGAAATATAAACAGTGCTGCTTCGTCTTCAGCCTCAGCGTCTTCGACCAGAAACACTTCTAGACTAACACTATCGGTGCAGATGTGTCTCCTTCTGATCTGAGTATTAAAACAAAACACATTTATTCTGAATTATGTGTGAATTCTGCCGCTCGAACAAGAAGAAACGATCTTACATTACTCCAGCATTGACTCCAGTTTAGAATCCTCACACTCTGCAAAACATTTAGGATTCACTTCAAACCTCAAACTGTACAGCCTCAGATCCTCTACTTTTATGCTCCTTGTAAATGGAATCACTTGTTTTTCCTTGCCGTTAAAACAAACGAGGCACATGGGTTTTGTAAAGTCTCTCTGACCAACAACAATGGAGAAATGACCTGAACATGCAGTAGGTTTGTTTATTCGGTCATACAAATTATTATTATTTTTTTTTACATTAACTCATTGACTGCCTGCCGTTTTTGATGATTTCACTGATTCTCAAGATCCATAGAATATTATTTCCTAAGACTATGTGAAATGTGAAACCAGATTCTGAAAGACTGGATTGTCTACTTTAATCAGCAAAAATAAGTTTGTTTTTAGCTATTTTTATTGTCCTGTAATCCCCAGTCAAATAGAGGGTCCAAGATAAATTTGTCAATGGCAGTCAATGAGTTAAAAAGGCATTCAAAAAAGGTCCACGGTTACAAAAACAATGTATTGTTATAGAAATATTTTAGTGAAGCAACCTGAATTAACACCAAATAGTTCTGAGTGTAAGTTATTAACAGTGAACTCTGGATTCAGATTCAGGCCATGATGCTCTGTTGGCTCAGGTCAGTGAAAGATGGAGACGCATCGAGTCCTGACAAGAACCAGGAAGTACGACCACATTAGTCCTGACTAGAACCAGGAAGTACGACCACATTAGTCCTGACTAGAACCAGGAAGTACGACCACATTAGTCCAGTCCTCAGGTCTCTGCACTGGCTTCCTGTGGCTCAGAGAATAGACTTTAAAACAGCTCTGCTTGTTACAAGTCTCTCCATGGCCTCGCACCAAAATATATTAGTGACATGTTAGTCCCATATGAACCAGCCCGGACTCTGAGGAGCACAGGGACTGGACTCCTGCTGGGACTCTGAGGAGCACAGGGACCGGACTCCTGCTGGGACTCTGAGGAGCACAGGGACTGGACTCCTGCTGGGACTCTGAGGAGCACAGGGACTGGACTCCTACTGGGACTCTGAGGAGCACAGGGACTGGCCTCCTGCTGGGACTCAGAGGAGCACAGGGACTGGCCTCCTGCTGGGACTCAGAGGAGCACAGGGACTGGACTCCTGTTAGTGCCCAGAGTCAGAACTAAACATGGGGAGGCTGCTTTTCAGATTCATGCTGCTAAAATCTGGAACAGTCTTCCTGAAGATGTGAGACAGGCCTCCTCTCTGACAATGTTTAAAACCAGGTTAAAGACAGTTCTGTTTAGCTGTGCTACAACTGAGGGATTTTATATTTGTATCTTTCTTTTTAATATTCTGTGATTATTTATGATTTTAATGCTTTCTTGTTTTGTTCAGCACTTTGAGTTGCCTTGTGTATGAATTGTGCTATATAAATAAACTTGCCTTGCCTTGCCATCATGTCTTTGACAATATGTTCAGTTCTAATGCAGATTGTTACATATATCAGAGTTGTATCAGCGTTAGGACGTGTATGTCAGTAGTGTACGTGCTTTAACATAGATTTACAAACGCAATTGTGACCAAAGGGACTGAAGTGGATCTTATGTTTGCCTAATCCAATTCATTAAGTAAAGTCTCTAAAGTATTTTGAAAGGGGCAAAACCCTTTTCAAAATAGAAGCTAAACTAAATGTCAAGCTCAGGAGAAAAAAATATATATAATAAACAATAGGACGAAAAGGAACGAGTATATCAATAATTTGAGAAAACATTTAAATTTTAACAACGAAAGAAAACAGCAATAAGCCGTCTTAGAAATGTAGGAGAGCTGCCAGACCTTTCCTTCTTGGGCTTGGTATTTTCCTTAAATTATTATGTTTAATTTTTTTTTTTAAGTTTTCAATGTGTAGGAGTTTTTACTGAATGGTCTAAATGCTAAACGTGGATGTGAAAGTCCGACTCCGGTCCGTTCTAGTCTGAAATAAGTTCTGTCCCAACTCAAAAATACCTTCAATACTCATGACTTTGCATATTCTTTTCATACGCGCCAATTTTCTGCAACAAGACTGCAGCAAAAGAACCACTTTGACCGGAGATATGCAGCCTCACGAAACCTTCAATCCACTTCCCTTTTTAACTCCGCTCCACTCAAATTACTTTTATTCCAAAATCAGAAATTGCAGGAGATATAAAAGAAGCTTTGTACAAAAACCCTGTTCTACCTCGAATTGTCCGACCAGAGAAAAGAGAAATATCTTCCCCTCAGAGGCTTTGGGTTTTTGCTCTTTCCAGATCAATTATTCTCACTAAAATAAGTAAGAGGTGAGTATGAAATATTAACATCCGAGTCCGGCCGCGAGCGGGTGTTCTACGGCTTTTATATATCATGACCGCGGAGCGACGGCGGCCAATCAGAATCACAGCTGGAGTGGCTTTGGGGACGAATGGGGGAGGAAGGGGGAGACAGAGGGTGGTTTGAGAGACAGGGGGAAGTTTGGGAGGAAGGGGGAGGTTTGGGAGGAAGGGGGAGGTTTAGGAGGTAGGGGAGGTTTGGGAGGAAGGGGGAGGTTTAGGAGGAAGGGGGAGGTTTAGGAGGAAGGGGGAGGTTTAGGAGGAAGGGGGAGGTTTGGGAGGAAGGGGGAGGTTTAGGAGGAAGGGGGAGGTTTAGGAGGAAGGGGGAGGTTTGGGAGGAAGGGGGAGGTTTGGGAGGTAAGGGGAGAGGTTTGGGAGGAAGGGGGAGGTTTGGGAGGAAGGGGGAGGTTTGGAGGAAGGGGGGGAGGTTTGGGAGGTAGGGGAGGTTTGGGAGGGAGAGGGAGGTTTGGGAGGAAGGGGGAGTTTGGGAGTGAGGGGGAGGTTTGGGGAGGAAGGGGGAGGTTTAGGAGGAAGGGGGGAGGTGTGGGGGAGGGGGAGGGGGAGGTGGGGGAGGGGGGAGGGGGGGAGGGGGAGGGGGGGAGGGGGGGGAGGGGGGGGGAGGGGGAGGTGGGGGGGGAGGGGGGAGGTGGGGGGGAGGGGGGAGGGGGGGAGGGGGGGGGAGGTGGGGGAGGGGGGGGAGGTGGGGGGAGGGGGGGGAGGTGGGGAGGGAGGGGGAGGTGGGGGGGGAGGGGGGGGGTGGGAGGAGGGGGAGGTGGGGAGGTGGGGGAGGGGGGGAGGTGGGGGAGGGGGGGGGGAGGTGTGGGAGGGGGGGGGGGGGTGGGGGAGGTGGGGGGGGGTGGGGGAGGGAGGGGGGAGGTGGGGGGAGGGGGGGGGGGAGGTGGGGGAGGGGGGGAGGGGGGGGGGAGGTGGGGGGAGGGGGAGGGGGAGGTAGGGGGAGGTTTGGCAGGTAGGGGAGGTTTGGGAGGAAGGGGGAGGTTTGGGAGGGAGAGGGAGGTTTGGGAGGAAGGGGGAGGTTTAGGAGGAAGGGGGGGAGGTTTGGGAGGTAGGGGGAGGTTTGGGAGGTAGGGGGAGGTTTGGGAGGAAGGGGGAGGTTTGGGAGGTAGGGGGAGGTTTGGGAGGTAGGGGGAGGTTTGGAGGAAGGGGGAGGTTTGGGAGGGAGAGGGGGGTTTGGGAGGAAGGGGGAGGTTTGGGAGGAAGGGGGAGGTAGGGGGAGGTTTGGGAGGAAGGGGGAGGTTTGGGAGGAAGGGGGAGGTTTGGGAGGGAGAGGGAGGTTTGGGAGGAAGGGGGAGGTTTAGGAGGAAGGGGGAGGTTTGGGAGGTAGGGGGAGGTTTGGGAGGTAGGGGGAGGTTTGGGAGGAAGGGGGAGGTTTTGGGAGGTAGGGGGGAGGTTTGGGAGGAGGGGGAGGTTTGGGAGGGAGAGGGGGGTTTGGGAGGAAGGGGGAGGTTTGGGAGGGAGAGGGAGGTTTGGGAGGAAGGGGGGAGGTTGGGGGGAGGAGGGGGTGGTTTGGGAGGAAGGGGGGGTTTGGGAGGTAGGGGGAGGGGGTTTAGGAGGAAGGGGGAGGTTTAGGAGGAAGGGGGAGGTTTGGGAGGAAGGGGGAGGTTTGGGAGGAAGGGGGAGGTTTGGGGAAGGAAGGGGGAGGGGTTTGGGGAGGGAGAGGGAGGTTTGGGAGGAAGGGGGAGGTTTTGGGGAGGTAGGGGGAGGTTTGGGGAGGGAGAGGGAGGTTTGGGAGGAAGGGGGAGGTTTAGGAGGAAGGGGAAGGTTTGGGAGGAAGGGGGGAGGTTGGGGAGGGAAGGGGGGAGGTTTGGGAGGTAGGGGGAGGTAGGGGGAGGTTTGGGAGGAAGGGGGAGGTTTGGGAGGAAGGGGAAGGTTTGGGAGGAGGGGGAGGTTTGGGAGGAAGGGGGTGGTTTGGGAGGAAGGGGGGAGGTTTGGGAGGAAGGGGGAGGTTGGGAGGAAGGGGGAGGTTTGGGAGGATGGGGGAGGTTTGGGAGGAAGGGGGAGGTTTGGGAGGGAGGGGGAGGTTGGGGGAGGATGGGGGAGGTTTGGGAGGATGGGGGAGGTTTGGGAGGAGGGGGGGAGGTGGGGGGGGAGGAAGGGGGAGGTTTGGGAGGATGGGGGAGGTTTGGGAGGATGGGGGAGGTTTGGGAGGAAGGGGGGGGTTTGGGGAGGAAGGGGGAGGTTGGGAGGTAGAGGGAGGTTTGGGAGGAAGGGGGAGATTTGGGGGGTAGGGGGAGGTTTGGGAGGAAGGGGGAGGTTTGGGAGGAAGGGGGGAGGTTTGGGAGGTAGGGGGAGGTTTGGGAGGAAGGGGGAGGTTTGGGAGGGAGAGGGGGGTTTGGGAGGAAGGGGAGGTTTGTTTGGGGGGAGGAGGGAGGTTTGGGAGGAGGGGGAGGTTTAGGAGGAAGGGGAAAGTTTGGGGGGGGGGTTTGGAGGTAGGGGGGAGGTTTGGGAGGAAGGGAAGGTTTGGGAGGAAGGGGGAGGTTTGGGAGGAAGGGGGAGGTTTGGGAGGTAGGGGGAGGTTTGGGAGGAAGGGGGAGGTTTGGGAGGAAGGGGAAGGTTTGGGAGGAAGGGGGAGGTTTGGGAGGAAGGGGGGGAGGTTTGGGAGGTAGGGGGAGGGTTTGGGAGGAAGGGGGAGGTTTGGGAGGGAGAGGGGGGTTTGGGAGGAAGGGGGAGGTTTGGGAGGGAGAGGGAGGTTTGGGAGGAAGGGGGAGGTTTAGGAGGAAGGGGAAAGTTTGGGGGGGAGGTTTGGGAGGTAGGGGGAGGTTTGGGAGGAAGGGGGAGGTTTGGGAGGAAGGGGGGAGGTTTGGGAGGTAGGGGGAGGTTTGGGAGGAAGGGGGAGGTTTGGGAGGAAGGGGGAGGTTTGGGAGGTTTGGGAGGAAGGGGGAGGTTTGGGAGGATGGGGGAGGTTTGGGAGGAAGGGGGAGGTTTGGGAGGATGGGGGAGGTTTGGGAGGTAGGGGGTGGTTTGGGAGGATGGGGGAGGTTTGGGAGGAAGGGGGAGGTTTGGGAGGTAGGGGGAGGTTTGGGAGGAAGGGGGAGGTTTGGGAGGAAGGGGGAGGTTTGGGAGGTAGGGGGAGGTTTGGGAGGAAGGGGGAGGTTTAGGAGGTAGGGGGAGGTTTGGGAGGATGGGGGAGGTTTAGGAGGAAGGGGAAAGTTTGGGGGGGAGGTTTGGGAGGTAGGGGGAGGTTTGGGAGGGAGGGGGGGGTTTGGGAGGAAGGGGGAGGTTTGGGAGGGAGAGGGAGGTTTGGGAGGAAGGGGGAGGTTTAGGAGGAAGGGGAAAGTTTGGGGGGGAGGTTTGGGAGGTAGGGGGAGGTTTGGGAGGAAGGGGAAGGTTTGGGAGGAAGGGGGAGGTTTGGGAGGAAGGGGGAGGTTTGGGAGGTAGGGGGAGGTTTGGGAGGAAGGGGGGAGGTTTGGGAGGAAGGGGAAGGTTTGGGAGGAAGGGGGAGGTTTGGGAGGAAGGGGGAGGTTTGGGAGGTAGGGGGAGGTTTGGGAGGAAGGGGGAGGTTTGGGAGGTAGGGGGGGGTTTGGGAGGAAGGGGGAGGTTTGGGGGGGGGAGAGGGAGGTTTGGGAGGAAGGGGGAGGTTTAGGAGGAAGGGGAAAGTTTGGGGGGGAGGTTTGGGAGGTAGGGGGAGGTTTGGGAGGAAGGGGAAGGTTTGGGAGGAAGGGGGAGGTTTGGGAGGAAGGGGGAGGTTTGGGAGGTAGGGGGAGGTTTGGGAGGAAGGGGGAGGTTTGGGAGGAGGGGGAGGTTTGGGAGGAAGGGGGAGGTTTGGGAGGATGGGGGAGGTTTGGGAGGAAGGGGGAGGTTTGGGAGGATGGGGGAGGTTTGGGAGGTAGGGGGGTGGTTTGGGAGGATGGGGGAGGTTTGGGAGGAAGGGGGAGGTTTGGGAGGTAGGGGGAGGTAGGGGGAGGTTTGGGAGGAAGGGGGAGGTTTGGGAGGAAGGGGGAGGTTTAGGAGGTAGGGGGAGGTTTGGGAGGATGGGGGAGGTTTGGGAGGTAGGGGGAGGTTTGGGAGGATGGGGGAGGTTTGGGAGGTAGGGGGAGGTTGGGAGGATGGGGGAGGTTTGGGAGGTAGAGGGAGGTTTGGGAGGAAGGGGGAGGTTTAGGAGGTAGGGGGAGGTTTGGGAGGATGGGGGAGGTTTGGGAGGTAGGGGGAGGTTTGGGAGGATGGGGGAGGTTTGGGAGGTAGGGGGAGGTTTGGGAGGAAGGGGAAGGTTTGGGAGGATGGGGGAGGTTTGGGAGGTAGAGGGAGGTTTGGGAGGTAGGGGGAGGTTTGGGAGGTAGGGGGAGGTTTGGGAGGAAGGGGGAGGTTTGGGAGGATGGGGGGGGTTGGGAGGAAGGGGGAGGTTTGGGAGGATGGGGGAGGTTTGGGAGGAAGGGGGAGGTTTGGGAGGAAGGGGGAGGTTTGGGAGGGAGAGGGAGGTTTGGGAGGAAGGGGGAGGTTTGGGAGGAAGGGGGAGGTTTGGGAGGGAGAGGGAGGTTTGGGAGGAAGGGGGAGGTTTGGCAGGTAGGGGAGGTTTGGGAGGATGGGGGAGGTTTGGGAGGAAGGGGGAGGTTTGGGAGGAAGGGGGAGGTTTGGGAGGAAGGGGGAGGTTTGGGAGGATGGGGGAGGTTTGGGAGGAAGGGGGAGGTTTGGGAGGGAGAGGGAGGTTTGGGAGGAAGGGGGAGGTTTGGGAGGAAGGGGGAGGTTTGGGAGGAAGGGGGAGGTTTGGGAGGATGGGGGAGGTTTGGGAGGAAGGGGGAGGTTTGGGAGGAAGGGGGAGGTTTGGGAGGATGGGGGAGGTTTGGGAGGGAGAGGGAGGTTTGGGAGGAAGGGGGAGGTTTGGGAGGGAGAGGGAGGTTTGGGAGGAAGGGGGAGGTTTGGGAGGAAGGGGGAGGTTTGGGAGGAAGGGGGAGGTTTGGGAGGATGGGGGAGGTTTGGGAGGGAGGGGGAGGTTTGGGAGGGAGGGGGAGCTTTGGGAGGAAGGGGGAGGTAGGGGGTGGTTTGGGAGGAAGGGGGAGGTTTGGGAGGAAGGGGGAGGTTTGGGAGGTAGGGGGAGGTTTGGGAGGAAGGGGGAGGTTTGGGAGGTAGGGGGTGGTTTGGGAGGAAGGGGGAGGTTTGGGAGGTAGGGGGTGGTTTGGGAGGAAGGGGGAGGTTTAGGAGGTAGGGGGAGGTTTGGGAGGAAGGGGGAGGTTTGGGAGGAAGGGGGAGGTTTGGGAGGTAGGGGGTGGTTTGGGAGGAAGGGGGAGGTTTGGGAGACAGGGGGAGGTTTGGGAGGAAGGGGGAGGTTTGGGAGGTAGGGGGAGGTTTGGGAGGAAGGGGGAGGTTTGGGAGGAAGGGGGAGGTTTGGGAGGATGGGGGAGGTTTGGGAGGAAGGGGGAGGTTTGGGAGGAGGGGGAGGTTTGGGAGGGAGAGGGAGGTTTGGGAGGAAGGGGGAGGTTTGGGAGGAAGGGGGAGGTTTGGGAGGGGAGAGGGAGGTTTGGGAGGAAGGGGGAGGTTTGGCAGGTAGGGGAGGTTTGGGAGGGAGAGGGAGGTTTGGGAGGAAGGGGGAGGTTTGGGAGGGAGAGGGAGGTTTGGGAGGAAGGGGGAGGTTTAGGAGGTAGGGGGTGGTTTGGGAGGAAGGGGGAGGTTTGGGAGGATGGGGGAGGTTTGGGAGACAGGGGAGGTTTGGGAGGAAGGGGGAGGTTTGGGAGGATGGGGGAGGTTTGGGAGGGAGAGGGAGGTTTGGGAGGAAGGGGGAGGTTTGGGAGACAGGGGAGGTTTGGGAGGAAGGGGGAGGTTTGGGAGGATGGGGGAGGTTTGGGAGGGAGAGGGAGGTTTGGGAGGAAGGGGGAGGTTTGGGAGGAAGGGGGAGGTTTGGGAGGTAGAGGGAGGTTTGGGAGGAAGGGGGAGGTTTAGGAGGAAGGGGGAGGTTTGGGAGGAAGGGGGAGGTTTGGGAGGAAGGGGGAGGTTTAGGAGGAAGGGGTAGGTTTGGGAGGAAGGGGGAGGTTTGGGAGGAAGGGGGAGGTTTGGGAGGAAGGGGGAGGTTTGGGAGGAAGGGGGAGGTTTGGGAGGAAGGGGGAGGTTTGGGAGGAAGGGGGTGGTTTTGGAGGAAGGGGGAGGTTTGGGAGGAAGGGGGAGCTTTGGGAGGAAGGGGGGGGTTTGGGAGGAAGGGGGAGGTTTGGGAGGAAGGGGGGAGCTTTGGGAGGAAGGGGGAGGTTTGGGAGGAAGGGGGAGGTTTGGGAGGAAGGGGGAGGTTTGGGAGACAGGGGAGGTTTGGGAGGAAGGGGGAGGTTTGGGAGGGAGAGGGAGGTTTGGGAGGAAGGGGGAGGTTTGGGAGGAAGGGGGAGGTTTGGGAGGGAGAGGGAGGTTTGGGAGGAAGGGGGAGGTTTGGCAGGTAGGGGAGGTTTGGGAGGGAGAGGGAGGTTTGGGAGGAAGGGGGAGGTTTGGGAGGGAGAGGGAGGTTTGGGAGGAAGGGGGAGGTTTAGGAGGTAGGGGGTGGTTTGGGAGGAAGGGGGAGGTTTGGGAGGATGGGGGAGGTTTGGGAGGAAGGGGGAGGTTTGGGAGACAGGGGAGGTTTGGGAGGAAGGGGGAGGTTTGGGAGGATGGGGGAGGTTTGGGAGGGAGAGGGAGGTTTGGGAGGAAGGGGGAGGTTTGGGAGGAAGGGGGAGGTTTGGGAGGTAGAGGGAGGTTTGGGAGGAAGGGGGAGGTTTAGGAGGAAGGGGGAGGTTTGGGAGGAAGGGGGAGGTTTGGGAGGAAGGGGGAGGTTTAGGAGGAAGGGGGAGGTTTGGGAGGAAGGGGGAGGTTTGGGAGGAAGGGGGTGGTTTGGGAGGAAGGGGGAGGTTTGGGAGGAAGGGGGAGGTTTGGGAGGAAGGGGGAGGTTTGGGAGGAAGGGGGTGGTTTTGGAGGAAGGGGGAGGTTTGGGAGGAAGGGGGAGGTTTGGGAGGAAGGGGGTGGTTTGGGAGGAAGGGGGAGCTTTGGGAGGAAGGGGGGGGTTTGGGAGGAAGGGGGAGGTTTGGGAGGAAGGGGGAGCTTTGGGAGGAAGGGGGAGGTTTGGGAGGAAGGGGGAGGTTTGGGAGGAAGGGGGAGCTTTGGGAGGATGGGGGAGGTTTGGGAGGAAGGGGGAGGTTTGGGAGGAAGGGGGAGCTTTGGGAGGATGGGGGAGGTTTGGGAGGAAGGGGGAGGTTTGGGAGGAAGGGGGAGGATGGGGGAGGTTTGGGAGGAAGGGGGAGGTTTGGGAGGAAGGGGGAGGTTTGGGAGGAAGGGGGAGGAAGGGGAAGGTTTGGGAGGTAGGGGGTGGTTTGGGAGGAAGGGGGAGGTTTGGGAGGATGGGGGAGGTTTGGGAGGAAGGGGGAGGTTTGGGAGGAGGGGGAGGTTTGGGAGGAAGGGGGAGGTTTGGGAGGAAGGGGGAGGAAGGGGAAGGTTTGGGAGGAAGGGGGAGGTTTGGGAGACAGAGGGAGGTAGGGGGAGGAAGGGGGAGGATAGGGAGGTAGGGGAAGGTTTGGGAGGAAGGGGGAGGTTTGGGAGATAGAGGGAGGTAGGGGGAGGAAGGGGGAGGATAGGGAGGTAGGGGGAGGTTTGGGAGGAAGGGGGAGGTTTGGGAGGAAGGGGGTGGTTTGGGAGGAAGGGGGAGGTTTGGGAGGAAGGGGGAGGATAGGGAGGTAGGGGGAGGTTTGGGAGGAAGGGGGAGGTTTGGGAGGAAGGGGGAGGTCTGGGAGGAAGGGGGACACAGAGGCAGAAATGTTAAATTTCTAACCAAAAAATCCCAAAAAGCTTTGATACGAAGCGAGGCCACATCACAGGGACGGAGCAGCGGTACAAGAGCGTTGCCACGACGACCGATCCGAGGTCTGTAATCAGCCCGGACTCTGCCGCTTTGTTGTCCCACGGAGCCAAACAATTATAAAGTCAAACCTGAAACTTGAGCAACACAATCATAGAAGTCTGCAGAGATGTGTCGAGGCAAGTTTATCTGTATGGCACAGTTCATACACAAAGGGCTGAACTAGATGGAATCAATTACACAGGGCATTAAAATAATAATAAATAAACACTGAAAAAGCCTGTCTCACGTTTTCAAGAAGACTGTTCCAGATGTTGCTGCATGAATCTGAAATGCTGCCTCCTCATGTTTAGTCCTGGGGAGGCACCAAATACACAACTAGATAAATACATTCAGTACAAATGAAAAGAAATGGCATTATTTTGTTGTTGACAGAGAGAGAGAGGAAGAGAGACCAGAGAGAGAGGCCGGAGAGAGAGACCAGAGAGAGACCAGAGAGAGAGACCAGAGAGAGAGACCGGAGAGAGAGACCAGAGAGAGACCAGAGAGAGACCAGAGAGAGACCAGAGAGAGAGACCGGAGAGGGACTAGAGAGAGAGAGAGAGAGAGACCAGAGAGAGACCAGAGAGAGACCGGAGAGAGACAAGAGAGAGACCAGAGAGAGAGACCGGAGAGAGAGACCAGAGAGAGACCAGAGAGAGACCAGAGAGAGAGACCAGAGAGAGACTAGAGAGAGACCAGAGAGAGACCGGAGAGAGATCGGAGAGAGAGATCCGGAGAGAGACCAGAGAGAGACCAGAGAGAGAGACCAGAGAGGGACTAGAGAGAGAGAGAGAGAGAGACCAGAGAGAGAGACCAGAGAGAGACAAGAGAGAGACCAGAGAGAGAGACCGGAGAGAGAGACCAGAGAGAGACCAGAGAGAGACAAGAGAGAGACCAGAGAGAGAGACCGGAGAGAGACCAGAGAGAGACCAGAGAGAGAGACCGGAGAGGGACCAGAGAGAGACAAGAGAGAGACCAGAGAGAGAGACCAGAGAGAGACCAGAGAGAGAGACCGGAGAGGGACTAGAGAGAGAGAGAGAGAGACCAGAGAGAGACCGGAGAGAGACCAGAGAGGGACTAGAGAGAGACCAGAGAGAGAGACAGAGAGAGAGACCAGAGAGGGACTAGAGAGAGAGAGACCAGAGAGAGAGACCAGAGAGAGAGACCAGAGCGAGACAGGAGAGAGACCAGAGAGGGACTAGAGAGAGACCAGAGAGAGAGACCAGAGAGAGACCAGAGAGGGACTAGAGAGAGAGACCAGAGAGAGACCAGAGAGAGACCAGAGAGGGACGAGAGAGAGAGAGAGAGAGAGAGACCAGAGAGTGACCAGAGAGGGACCAGAGAGAGACCAGAGAGAGACCAGAGAGGGACTAGAGAGAGACCAGAGAGAGAGACCAGAGAGAGAGACCGGCGAGAGACCAGAGAGAGAGACCAGAGAGAGAGACCGGAGAGAGACCAGAGAGAGAGACCAGAGAGAGACCAGAGAGAGACCAGAGAGAGACCAGAGAGAGACTAGAGAGAGACCAGAGAGAGAGAGAGAGAGAGAGAGAGACTAGAGAGAGACCAGAGAGAGACCAGAGAGAAACCAGAGAGAGAGACCAAAGAGGGACTAGAGAGAGACCAGAGAGAGAGACCAGAGAGAGAGACCGGAGAGAGACCAGAGAGAGAGACCGGAGAGAGACCAGAGAGAGACCAGAGAGAGACCAGAGAGAGAGACCAGAGAGAGAGACCGGAGAGAGACCAGAGAGAGAGACCGGAGAGAGACCAGAGAGAGACCCAGAGAGAGACCAGAGAGAGACCAGAGAGAGAGACCAGAGAGAGACCAGAGAGAGACCAGAGAGAGTCCAGAGAGAGACCAGAGAGAGAGACCAGAGAGAGACTAGAGAGAGACCAGAGAGAGACCGGAGAGAGATCGGAGAGAGACCAGAGAGAGACCAGAGAGAGACCAGAGAGAGACCAGAGAGAGAGATCGGAGACAGACCAGAGAGAGACCAGAGAGAGACCGGAGAGAGACCGGAGAGAGACCAGAGAGAGAGACCAGATAGAGACCAGAGAGAAACCAGAGAGAGAGACCAAAGAGGGACTAGAGAGAGACCAGAGAGAGAGACCAGAGAGAGAGACCGGAGAGAGACCAGAGAGAGAGACCGGAGAGAGACCAGAGAGAGACCAGAGAGAGACCAGAGAGAGACTAGAGAGAGACCAGAGAGAGACCAGAGAGAGTCCAGAGAGAGACCAGAGAGAGAGACCAGAGAGAGACTAAAGAGATACCAGAGAGAGACCGGAGAGAGATCGGAGAGAGACCAGAGAGAGACCAGAGAGAGACCAGAGAGAGACCAGAGAGAGAGATCGGAGAGAGACCAGAGAGAGACCAGAGAGAGACCAGAGAGAGAGACCAGAGAGAGACTAAAGAGATACCAGAGAGAGACCGGAGAGAGATCGGAGAGAGACCAGAGAGAGACCAGAGAGAGACCAGAGAGAGACCAGAGAGAGAGATCGGAGAGAGACCAGAGAGAGATCGGAGAGAGACCAGAGAGAGACCGGAGAGAGACCAGAGAGAGAGATTGGAGAGAGAGACCAGAGAGAGACCAGAGAGAGACCAGAGAGAGACCAGAGAGAGACCAGAGATAGACCAGAGAGAGACCAGAGAGAGACCAGAGATAGACTAGATAGACTCTTTTGTACATATTTTATTTCATGTTATCCCCTTTTTATTGGTTTTATCGGTCGCACCCACAGCAGCATTTTGATTATTATTATTATTATTATTATTATTATTATTATTATTATTATCGACTGAAACAAAACTGCACCTTCTCTCCCTTTACCAGCCTCTTTCATCACCAGTATTCAGACAGTCCTTCTATAAACACACATGGTTCTTCTAACACGCTCCAACCCAAACCATGTGTCTCTCTGATAGTCACACACACACACACACACACACACACACACACACACACACACACACACACACACACACACACAAAGTGCCTGTTCAAAGTGCTCAGTGCTGCGGCTCCTGGAACTGTCTTCTAAACCTCAGACAAATCCTCTCATTGTGGATGAAAGCAATAGTTTTACAGTGTGGGTTTGAGGGTTCGTTAGCATAATAAACCCGGCACATGTGTCGGTACAATGAGGCCCCGGCGACTCGGAGCTTAAGCCGCAGCAGCTCACGGTGAGGAGCTTTAACGGTGACGCCGCAGACACTGGATCTGACTTTAAAAACACTTTCACTTTGACAATGGAATTAAACAGGCTTTGTCAGACGCACAGATGAAAGGGTGGATGTTAGCTTAGTGTTAGCTTAATGTTAGCATTAACGCTAAAGAGGCTTATTTGGACGGATAAATAGCTGGAGCCTATTTCCTCAGGGACTAACGAGTGATTTTATGAATTATACATTTATAACTATTGGCAGTGCTAAAGTTTGACTGAAAAAAGTCTTAAAATATGAAGATAAGATATTATTTATTGATCTATGTTAGAGAAGAAGTCTGTCTCGCATTTTCAGGAAGACTGTTCCAGATAACAGCTGCTTGAATCTGAAATGCAGCCTCACCATGTTTAGTCCTGGCTCTGGGACCAGCAGGAGGCCAGTCCCTGTGCTCCTCAGAGTCCCAGCAGGAGGCCAGTCCCTGTGCTCCTCAGAGTACCAGCAGGAGGCCGGTCCCTGTGCTCTTCAGAGTCCCAGCAGGAGGCCAGTCCCTGTGCTCCTCAGAGTCCCAGCAGGAGGCCAGTCCCTGTGCTCCTCAGAGTCCCAGCAGGAGGCCGGTCCCTGTGCTCTTCAGAGTCCCAGCAGGAGGCCGGTCCCTGTGCTCCTCAGAGTCCCAGCAGGAGGCCAGTCCCTGTGCTCTTCAGAGTCCCAGCAGGAGGCCGGTCCCTGTGCTCCTCAGAGTCCCAGCAGGAGGCCAGTCCCTGTGCTCCTCAGAGTCCCAGCAGGAGGCCAGTCCCTGTGCTCCTTATAGTTTATGATTCTACGGAAGCCTGCACAGGACAGTATGTAGATAGATAGATAGATAGATAAATACTTTATTCATCCCAGCGAGGGGAAATTCAGTTGTCCTTAGTAGCAAAACAGCGGATAAAAAAGACAATACATATAAATATAAAAAAAAAAAAATTAAAACCCCCACACATTTACATCAGCGATGACCGTTGTAAAATCGAATTGCAGCAGGGATGAAGGATCTCCGGAAGCGCTCAGTCCTGCTGTATACGGAGAGGAAACGATCCGATCGATTGCTCTTCTGAGCAGACAGAGACCCATACAGAGGGTGCCTGGAGTTACTAAGGATGGCCTGGACCTTTCTCCCCATGCACCTCTCAACCACTGCCTCAACAGAGTCCAGTGACCCCCCAACCACTGACCCCGCCCTCTTAACCAGTTTGTCCAGCCTGTTACGGTTTTTGACCGATATATTGTTGCCCCAACTAATGACAGCATAAAAGAGAACAGCCGCCACAACAGAATGGTAAAACATAGACAACATTCCTCCTTCCTCCTCCGTCGAGCAAAGACGTGTCTTAGTCCGCTCCTGCTTCTGAACGGCTTGCTATCTCCTGTTTTTGTCTTTTTTCCTGGAGCTTTGCCACAGACAACTCTAACAGAATGGAAATGATTAATTGGTCCCTCAACGCAATTGATTCTATCTTTTCAACTCGTAAGCGTGGGTCTGGAGAGCCCGTGTGTCCGGACGGGACTTCACCAGCGGGGTATACACTTGACAGCTGGAACAAGTGGCAGCCCCTCTGTCTGTCGACCCTGTCCATTGAAGATTCGGAAGACGTATATATCTTTGGCATTTTGGTGGCGGGAATCCTCCTGTTTGGGTTTGGAGCGATCCTCTTCTACCACAAATTCGGAGGCATGGCAGTTCGCAAGATTCACGACCTGCTGGCCGATAAAATTGATGGGATGTACAAGGAGCTTAGCCGTGTCGTGGTTGAGAGTGCCGTGTCTGGACAACGGAGAGTGGTGTTGGTGGAACAGTTGATCAAAGACCTCGCAGCTCGTTCACTTGATGGACATAAGACCTTAGAATTGAGATTGAATGACATTGTTTGTCAGGCTTGATCTCTCTGACCCGGCTTGGATTTGCCCCTGTGTACGGAGGTCTGAGGGCACCGGAATTCGGTTTAATTGGAATTAATAGAATATCTGCCTGATTTTGACTGTGACATTGCAGGCGATGTGTTTTTCTCCTCCTGTGGCTTCTCTCTCCACTCTTATCTCACATTCCTCAGCCAAGGCCATAAACAAGGTCCCACAATCTACAACAACTCACACTATTTCAGTCTTCAGCAAGGATCCCCCACCCCCGCCTCCCTCTACCTATCCATCTTGCTCCCTCCCTCCCCTCCATTCCTTATTGTTTTCCTACTCACCCCCTCCCTGATCCCGCCCCCCTCTGACAGCTACATTGGGCCGGCCGAAGAGGTGCTCTTCCCGAGAAAAAAATCCGTGGTTTATAAAAAGCACAATGTGTCTATCCAATTGTTTGTGAACTGTATGTTATTGCTCTCTGCTGTTTCTTGCTGCACACAGCGCCGCAAATGGCGAAGTGGCACGCTCTCTGCCAAAACAATTTCCAAGTGATAACTTTGTTACTCACGTGGCAATAAAAATGATTCTGATTCTGATTCTGATTCTGATTTGATTACACACATCAAAGGACTTTAGCCTCCTCAGAAAAAAGAGCCTGGTCTGACCCCTTTTGTAGAGCGCCTCTGTGTTGATGTTCCAGTCCAATTTATCATCCAGGTGAACACCTAGATATTTGTATGTGTGCACGCGTTCGATGTCCTGTCCATGAATATTTATTGGCTGTAAAGTGTTCTTTTTCTTGCCAAAGTAGATAGTCATTTCTTTGGTCTTGTTAGTGTTCAGAGTGAGTGAGTTCTTGGTGCTCCAATCACAGAATGCAGTGATCAAGTTCCTGTACTCCTCTTCCTGGTTATTTCTGACATAGGCCACAATGGCTGTGTCATCCGAGTACTTCTGAACATGACAAGTGTCAGAGTGGTACTTGAAGTCAGATGTATAGATGGTAAAGAGAAAAGGAGCAAGAACCGTTCCTTGTGGAGCCCCAACATTACTCACGACATAATCCGAAGTGGTGTGGCCAAGCCTCACGCACTGAGGCCGGCCCGTCAGATAGTTATGGATCCGCGTGATGAAGATCCGGTCAACCCCTAACCTCTCCAGCTTTTGTTTGAGGATGTCTGGTTGAATTGTGTCGAATGCACTAGAAAAATCAAAGAACATTATCCTCACATATCCACCAGATTGATCCAGGAGGGAGTAGGTCCGGTGCAGCAAATACAGGATGGCATCATCCACTCCGATAGCCTCCTGATAGGCAAACTGGAGTGAGTCTTGTGCGTGATGTACCTGAGGCCTGAGAAGGTGCAGGACGAGCCGCTCCAGTGTCTTCATAATGTGGGAGGTCAAAGCCACTGGTCTGAAGTTCTTTAACTCTGTAGCCCGCGCTTCTTTTGGCACAGGGACGAGACAGGATGTCTTCCACAGATCAGGGACTCTGCCAGACTGAAGACTGAAGTTGTAGAGTGTCTGGAGCGGCGCCGCAAGCTGCTCCGCACAGTCCTTCAATAAACGCGGACTCACACCGTCTGGTCCAGGACCTTTGCAGGGGTGTAGCTTCTGCAGTTGTTTTTTCACCTCATCAGCAGTCACAGATGGGAGCGGTGAGGAAACAGAGGGAGCCTGGAGGAAGGAATGGTCGGGAGAGGGTGGAGGGGGGGATAGGAAAGGGGCAGGGGTGAGGGAGGATGAGGATGTTACATTGTGTCTGTTATAAAACCGATTGAACTCATTTGCACGATCCCTGTCACCAGCTGGTAAGCTCTGTCTTCCTTTCATTCCCGTGATCTTTTGCATTCCTCTCCACACTTCTTTGATGTTATTAGCCTTTAACCTTCTCTCCAGCTTCCGTTTGTAGTTCAGCTTGGACTTTCTTAAACTCCTTTTCACCTCCCGCTGTATCTCCCTTCGCTTTCCCTTGTCACCAAACACCCTCTTCTTTTCATTTAGAAGATGCTTCACGTCTGCCGTGATCCAAGGTTTGTTGTTAGGAAAGCACCTGACAGTGATTAGGGGCAGGGCAATATCTGTGCAAAAGTTTATATAGTCTGTTGTGCATCCCTCTATTCTGTCAATGTCAAAGTCAGTGGTTGTCCTTCCATTGTTGTCCTGTAGATCCTGGATAACACTCCAGTCGGTGCATTCAAAACAGGCTCTCAGGGATTCACTGGCCTCTGACGTCCACTTCCTGAATGTCCGAGTTGTTACAGGCTGAGTCATTACACAAGGCTTGTATACAGGTCTCAGGTAAACCATGTTGTGGTCAGATTTACCAAGAGGTGGAAGTGCAGAAACAGTGTAGGCCTCTTTGACATTAACAAAGCACAAGTCCAAAGTTTTCTGCTCCCTTGTGGGACAGTCCACATATTGTGTGAATCCAGTCAAATGGGGGGCAATGTTCACATGGTTAAAATCACCTGAAATAACAAAAAGAGCATCTGGGTGTAGTGTTTGCAATCTCACGACAGTATCGTGTATGACGTCACACGCTGCTGCCGGCTCCGCTCTTGGGGGGATGTAAACAATGATGGCGACGATGCTGTTGAATTCCCTCGGAACATAATATGGACGTAATCCGACTGCCAGTAGTTCAATGTCTTTACAACATAGTCTTTCCTTAGCAGAAATATGTCCGGGATGACACCATCTATTGTTCACAAAAATTGCAAGACCCCCGCCTTTGCTTTTCCCACTCGATTTCACGTCCCTGTCAGCACGCACCAAGGTAAAGCCAGGAAGCTCCACAGCAATGTCCGGTATTACATCCGTGAGCCAAGTCTCCGTTAGACAGAGAAGACTGCTCTCACGGAACTCTCGCTGATAGTTGACAAGCGCCGCGAGCTCATCACATTTGTTATGATAGGAGTTGGCGTTACCCATCATAATCGACGGCACCGCCGGCTTGAATCTCCGCTTCTTAGCCTTTAGCCTGGCACCCGCACGGTTGCCTCGGAAAGGTTTTTTAATCTCCCGAGGAATCGGGTGTTTCATTCCGTGTCCAGACTTTCGTAGCACAAGGAGATCATCCCTGCTGTAGACGAGTTTACACATGACAGGCTCTAAAAACAGTGAAAAACAACGACAAACACGACAAAATATCCGGAGCTACTTCAGACTTGCTGCTTGCTCAGCGCATGCGCACTCTCCTGGTCTTTGGTCTTTGGAAAAAGGGAATTAAAACAATTCCAAAACATGGCCGAGGTAAATATTCTTAAAAAGGCCACATTTGTTTTTGCTTCAAATGTTTTTTCATTTGGAGCGACTCCGATTACACACATCAAAAACACACGATCACCAGAATGATTGACATTTAGGACCCATAGATCCACCCGGAAAAACAAAATCCTCCTCTAGACCTTCGTAAGCTCTGGTCCGTGTGTTTCCATGTTTCCATCGGGTCACATCCCATTTCCATTTGGCCCAGAATCCGTCTCAAACTGTGGGAGTAAAGTGCTGAGTCGACACATTCAGTTCTGTCCACAGTTATTTTTAACATTGACTTTTTTACAAGTCGAGCGTTTGCCTGAGGCTCAAAGACAAACTGTTCCCCCGCCGCTCGTCTCCTGCGCCCGGACGGAAGGGGCCGCAAACCCCCGGACTCTTCATTAAAGGGGAAGTCTCAATGACACAAGACTGAAGTGAAACAGGAAAGAATCAGAGACAAATACAAGGATTTTATGGTTTGGAGAGCGCAGGGACTGGCCTCTGAGGAGCACAGGTACTGGACTCCTGATGGGACTCTGAGGAGCACAGGTACTGGACTCCTGCTGGACTCTGAGGAGCACAGGGACTGGACTCCAGCCAGGACTCTGAGGAGCACAGGGACTGGACTCCTGTTAGTGCCCAGAGTCAGAACTAAACATGGGGAGGCTGCTTTTCAGATTCATGCTGCTAAAATCTGGAACAGTCTTCCTGAAGAAGTGAGACAGGCCTCCTCTCTGACTATGTTTAAAACCAGGTTAAAGACAGTTCTGTTTAGCTGTGCTACAACTGAGGGATTTTATATTTTTATCTTTCTTTTTAATGTTCTGTGATTATTGATGATTTTGATCTTATTTTCTTTAGCACTTGGAGTTGCCTTGTGTATGAACTGTGCTATACAGATAAACTTGCCTTGCCTTTCTCTCAAAGCCAGACACAGTGAACCTTTAAAGATCATTCCCGTCTCTCCTGCAGCAGAGTGAAACCAAAACTCATTCACAAAAAAACCAATAAACGCACGACGGCGGCCTCTCTGACCCCGAGCGCTCCAGACGCCGTGGTTAACGCCGCCGCTCCGGTTCAAGTAGTGAAATTTTAATCCGCTGTTATTTCCGGCGGAGTGAGCGGAGGTGAAGTGTGTCGCTGGGCTGTAAACAAAGCAGCGGCGACGGAGGCATGAATATTTAAGGAGCGATCAGGGGAGACCTCCATTACCGAGCGCGGCGAGCTGTGATGTCACGCCTCATTATGGGAGCGGACACGGCGCCGCGGAGGTTAGCGGTGTGTGCGGCGCGTTAGCAAACAGCTACAACTCTGAACCTGCGAGGTCTGCTGCGTACGGGGGAGAAACAAGGATATCCATGAAGAGAATCAGCGGAGAGGGTTTGGTGAATCTGAGGAAAGGACTATTCTCCAATCATGAAGCAAAGAACCAACAAGGAAAGCACTCGTAGAGCACAGAACTCTGCCTAGAGGCGCTGTCAAAGAATGAAGTAGAAAAACCTGCATCTAGATTCCTCCAATAATAACTTTGTAAGTAAGTTAGTAAGTAAGTTTTTATTTATATACCGCCTTTTCACTGCAGATCTGAGTCTCAAAGCGGTTTACAATTGTTAATTTTGGGCATTTGTCTCCCACTCCACACAGAGATGGGAGCGGGGCCAGTACAGGAGGCATATGCCAGAACTATTGGACATATTTTTAGTGGTAGGGGAAACCGGAGTACCCGGGGAGAACATGCAAACTCCACTCAGAAAGGCCCTGGTCCGACCGGGATTCGAACCCAGGACCTTCTTGCTGAGAGGCGAGAGTGCTATCCACTCAGCCACCGTGCCGCCCAATGGACACTGTGGAAAGGACTGACTAGAGTTATGAATCTCAAAATAAGCAAACTGCTACTTTTACTTTGGAGCTGTTTTTATGCCTGTAGTCTGTTCATTGCTATTCACCCGTTGTCCCATTGTCTGTTTCATGGCGCGACAATGGGACCTCTGAGCCTGGCCTCCTCCATCTACACCTGCGGACTGCCCCGCCCGACCCGCCTGGGAGTGCCTCAGTCCTGCACCGGACCTGTCCACGTTCTGTAGCTTAGGTCCTGGATCTAGCCCGTCCGTCCATGGGAGCGGATCCCTTTCTCAATATGTGGGTCTCTTTTTTTTCCCACTGGGTTTTTGTGAGTTGTTCCTCTGATGCAGGAGGGTCTGTTGGGCAGTTAGTGTCCAACAAGAAGGACTGTGAGGATCCAGACACTTTAACATTCTACATGTGTGACATTTATCAACACTCATGGACGTTGGTCTCTCCTTACAGACTAATACTTATGTTTATATTTGGTGTTTTAACTGTTGATTCTCTGACCTGTGTTGGTGAGTTCAATGGTTTTGTTAAGTCTCTGAGAGGATGCTGTTGTGATTTAGGGCTGTACAAGAATAAGTTGTTGTTGTTGTTATGGCTTCTTGCAATTTTTATTAACACAAATCCACTGAACAAACCGACACAGAAGGGTCTAAGGACAGTGGAGACACATTTATGGACCCAGGGCTCTATGTGTTTGTTATTGTTGCATTTTGTGGCTTTGAACTGATTTTCTGATCTGTGTCGGCGAATCAACAGCTTTGTAATGTCCTCTGAGGTAACTACTGTTGTGATTCATGGCTATAATATACATAGAACTGTATAGAACTGTATAGAATGGCACACCTTGGCTCACATCAGTTGGATTATGACAGGGTGAATGGAGATTATTCTAAACCTGTGGCTTAACTCTTTGATCTTTTTTTCCGCGGTTCCTTCAGATTCTCACATGTTGCTGTTAAACGCCCTGAAACTCTGATACAAGAGCCTTATCTCGCCGTTGTGGTGGCGCCGTGCTGGGCCTCCGCTACACGCTCCGATCGATGGGGATTGCAGAAACATATTGAGCGCTTTCCACGGCCTTCTGCTCGCCGCGGCGTGGAGGGGTGGTCGCCACGGAGATAATGGAAGGTAAAGCCCACACATATGGCACAGAGCAGAGAGACGGATTCATCTCAGAGATCTCAGCCTCTGTTTTTAAACTAGGATCAAGTCGTTTCTGACAGAACCAGTGTCTGTCAGAAAGAACCAGTGTCTGTCAGAGAGAACCAGTGTCTGTCAGAGAGAACCAGTGTCTGTCAGAAAGAACCAGTGTCTGTCAGAGAGAACCACTGTCTGTCAGAGAGAACCAGTGTCTGTCAGAAAGAACCAGTGTCTGTCAGAAAGAACCAGTGTCTGTCAGAAAGAACCAGTGTCTGTCAGAAAGAACCAGTGTCCGTCAGAGAGAACCAGTGTCTGTCAGAAAGAACCAGTGTCTGTCAGAGAGAACCAGTGTCTGTCAGAAAGAACCAGTGTCTGTCAGAGAGAACCAGTGTCTGTCAGAGAGAACCAGTGTCTGTCAGAGAGAACCAGTGTCTGTCAGAGAGAACCAGTGTCTGTCAGAAAGAACCAGTGTCTGTCAGAGAGAACCAGTGTCTGTCAGAGAGAACCAGTGTCTGTCAGAGAGAACCAGTGTCTGTCAGAGAGAACCAGTGTCTGTCAGAAAGAACCAGTGTCTGTCAGAGAGAACCACTGTCTGTCAGAGAGAACCAGTGTCTGTCAGAAAGAACCAGTGTCTGTCAGAAAGAACCAGTGTCTGTCAGAAAGAACCAGTGTCCGTCAGAGAGAACCAGTGTCTGTCAGAAAGAACCAGTGTCTGTCAGAGAGAACCAGTGTCTGTCAGAAAGAACCAGTGTCTGTCAGAGAGAACCAGTGTCTGTCAGAGAGAACCAGTGTCTGTCAGAGAGAACCAGTGTCTGTCAGAGAGAACCAGTGTCTGTCAGAAAGAACCAGTGTCTGTCAGAGAGAACCAGTGTCTGTCAGAGAGAACCAGTGTCTGTCAGAGAGAACCAGTGTCTGTCAGAGAAAACCAGTGTCTGTCAGAAAGAACCAGTGTCTGTCAGAGAGAACCAGTGTCTGTCAGAGAGAACCAGTGTCTGTCAGAGAGAACCAGTGTCTGTCAGAGAGAACCAGTGTCTGTCAGAAAGAACCAGTGTCTGTCAGAGAGAACCAGTGTCTGTCAGAGAGAACCAGTGTCTGTCAGAGAGAACCAGTGTCTGTCAGAGAGAACCAGTGTCTGTCAGAAAGAACCAGTGTCTGTCAGAGAGAACCAGTGTCTGTCAGAGAGAACCAGTGTCCGTCAGAGAGAACCAGTGTCTGTCAGAGAGAACCAGTGTCTGTCAGAGAGAACCAGTGTCTGTCAGAGAGAACCAGTGTCCGTCAGAGAGAACCAGTGTCTGTCAGAGAGAACCAGCGTCTGTCAGAAAGAACCAGTGTCTGTCAGAGAGAACCAGTGTCCGTGTCTGTCAGAGAGAACCAGTGTCTGTCAGAGAGAACCAGTGTCTGTCAGAAAGAACCAGTGTCTGTCAGAGAGAACCACTGTCTGTCAGAGAGAACCAGCGTCTGTCAGAGAGAACCAGTGTCTGTCAGAAAGAACCAGTGTCTGTCAGAAAGAACCAGTGTCTGTCAGAAAGAACCAGTGTCCGTCAGAGAGAACCAGTGTCTGTCAGAAAGAACCAGTGTCTGTCAGAGAGAACCAGTGTCTGTCAGAAAGAACCAGTGTCTGTCAGAGAGAACCAGTGTCTGTCAGAGAGAACCAGTGTCTGTCAGAGAGAACCAGTGTCTGTCAGAGAGAACCAGTGTCTGTCAGAAAGAACCAGTGTCTGTCAGAGAGAACCAGTGTCTGTCAGAAAGAACCAGTGTCTGTCAGAGAGAACCACTGTCTGTCAGAGAGAACCAGTGTCTGTCAGAAAGAACCAGTGTCTGTCAGAAAGAACCAGTGTCTGTCAGAAAGAACCAGTGTCTGTCAGAAAGAACCAGTGTCCGTCAGAGAGAACCAGTGTCTGTCAGAAAGAACCAGTGTCTGTCAGAGAGAACCAGTGTCTGTCAGAAAGAACCAGTGTCTGTCAGAGAGAACCAGTGTCTGTCAGAGAGAACCAGTGTCTGTCAGAAAGAACCAGTGTCTGTCAGAGAGAACCAGTGTCTGTCAGAGAGAACCAGTGTCTGTCAGAGAGAACCAGTGTCTGTCAGAGAAAACCAGTGTCTGTCAGAAAGAACCAGTGTCTGTCAGAGAGAACCAGTGTCTGTCAGAGAGAACCAGTGTCTGTCAGAGAGAACCAGTGTCTGTCAGAGAGAACCAGTGTCTGTCAGAAAGAACCAGTGTCTGTCAGAGAGAACCAGTGTCTGTCAGAGAGAACCAGTGTCTGTCAGAGAGAACCAGTGTCTGTCAGAGAGAACCAGTGTCTGTCAGAAAGAACCAGTGTCTGTCAGAGAGAACCAGTGTCTGTCAGAGAGAACCAGTGTCCGTCAGAGAGAACCAGTGTCTGTCAGAGAGAACCAGTGTCTGTCAGAGAGAACCAGTGTCTGTCAGAGAGAACCAGTGTCCGTCAGAGAGAACCAGTGTCTGTCAGAGAGAACCAGCGTCTGTCAGAAAGAACCAGTGTCTGTCAGAGAGAACCAGTGTCTGTCAGAGAGAACCAGTGTCTGTCAGAGAGAACCAGTGTCTGTCAGAAAGAACCAGTGTCTGTCAGAGAGAACCACTGTCTGTCAGAGAGAACCAGCGTCTGTCAGAGAGAACCAGTGTCTGTCAGAAAGAACCAGTGTCTGTCAGAAAGAACCAGTGTCTGTCAGAAAGAACCAGTGTCCGTCAGAGAGAACCAGTGTCTGTCAGAAAGAACCAGTGTCTGTCAGAGAGAACCAGTGTCTGTCAGAAAGAACCAGTGTCTGTCAGAGAGAACCAGTGTCTGTCAGAGAGAACCAGTGTCTGTCAGAGAGAACCAGTGTCTGTCAGAGAGAACCAGTGTCTGTCAGAAAGAACCAGTGTCTGTCAGAGAGAACCAGTGTCTGTCAGAGAGAACCAGTGTCTGTCAGAGAGAACCAGTGTCTGTCAGAGAGAACCAGTGTCTGTCAGAAAGAACCAGTGTCTGTCAGAGAGAACCAGTGTCTGTCAGAGAGAACCAGTGTCTGTCAGAGAGAACCAGTGTCTGTCAGAGAGAACCAGTGTCTGTCAGAAAGAACCAGTGTCTGTCAGAGAGAACCAGTGTCTGTCAGAGAGAACCAGTGTCTGTCAGAGAGAACCAGTGTCTGTCAGAGAGAACCAGTGTCTGTCAGAAAGAACCAGTGTCTGTCAGAGAGAACCAGTGTCTGTCAGAGAGAACCAGTGTCCGTCAGAGAGAACCAGTGTCTGTCAGAGAGAACCAGTGTCTGTCAGAAAGAACCAGTGTCTGTCAGAGAGAACCAGTGTCTGTCAGAGAGAACCAGTGTCCGTCAGAGAGAACCAGTGTCTGTCAGAGAGAACCAGTGTCTGTCAGAGAGAACCACTGTCTGTCAGAGAGAACCAGTGTCCGTCAGAGAGAACCAGTGTCTGTCAGAGAGAACCAGCGTCTGTCAGAAAGAACCAGTGTCTGTCAGAGAGAACCAGTGTCTGTCAGAGAGAACCAGTGTCTGTCAGAGAGAACCAGTGTCTGTCAGAGAGAACCAGTGTCTGTCAGAGAGAACCAGTGTCTGTCAGAGAGAACCAGTGTCTGTCAGAGAGAACCAGTGTCCGTCAGAGAGAACCAGTGTCTGTCAGAGAGAACCAGTGTCTGTCAGAGAGAACCAGCGTCTGTCAGAGAGAACCAGTGTCTGTCAGCGAGAACCAGTGTCTGTCAGAGAGAACCAGTGTCCGTCAGAGAGAACCAGTGTCTGTCAGAGAGAACCAGCGTCTGTCAGAGAGAACCAGTGTCTGTCAGAGAGAACCAGTGTCTGTCAGAGAGAACCAGCGTCTGTCAGAGAGAACCAGTGTCTGTCAGAGAGAACCAGTGTCTGTCAGAGAGAACCAGCGTCTGTCAGAAAGAACCAGTGTCTGTCAGAGAGAACCAGTGTCTGTCAGAGAGAACCAGTGTCTGTCAGAGAGAACCAGCGTCTGTCAGAAAGAACCAGTGTCTGTCAGAGAGAACCAGTGTCTGTCAGAGAGAACCAGTGTCTGTCAGAGAGAACCAGTGTCTGTCAGAAAGAACCAGTGTCTGTCAGAGAGAACCAGTGTCTGTCAGAGAGAACCAGTGTCTGTCAGAGAGAACCAGTGTCTGTCAGAAAGAACCAGTGTCTGTCAGAGAGAACCAGTGTCTGTCAGAGAGAACCAGTGTCTGTCAGAGAGAACCAGTGTCTGTCAGAGAGAACCAGTGTCTGTCAGAAAGAACCAGTGTCTGTCAGAAAGAACCAGTGTCTGTCAGAAAGAACCAGTGTCTGTCAGAAAGAACCAGTGTCTGTCAGAGAGAACCAGTGTCTGTCGGAGAGAACCAGTGTCTGTCAGAGAGAACCAGTGTCTGTCAGAAAGAACCAGTGTCTGTCAGAAAGAACCAGTGTCTGTCAGAGAGAACCAGCGTCTGTCAGAGAGAACCAGTGTCTGTCAGAGAGAACCAGTGTCTGTCAGAGAGAACCAGTGTCTGTCAGAGAGAACCAGTGTCTGTCAGAGAGAACCAGCGTCTGTCAGAGAGAACCAGTGTCTGTCAGAGAGAACCAGTGTCTGTCAGAGAGAACCAGTGTCTGTCAGAGAGAACCAGCGTCTGTCAGAGAGAACCAGTGTCTGTCAGAGAGAACCAGTGTCTGTCAGAGAGAACCAGTGTCTGTCAGAGAGAACCAGTGTCTGTCAGAAAGAACCAGTGTCTGTCAGAAAGAACCAGTGTCTGTCAGAGAGAGACCAGACATGAAGATGTTTTTTTTACAATCTAATAAAACAAGATGGCCGACTGATGGCTCTTAATGCTCCGTCAGAATGGAGTTTACGATTTCCTCGAAGGTTGTATTTCTCCGACAAAGAAACCGATGCTTTTAGCGGCGTTTGTGAAAATAGCCGTGGATACTCTGCCTTTCACCAGAACAACAACATGTCACCGTACATCAGCCCCAAACACCAGAAATGGAACCATCGATTCTGCCTCCGTCAAATATGGTTTTCCAGCTGCCATTGGTCTAAAGCAGAGTTAGGCTGAAAGTATGGCCCAAAACAACCACAGAGAGAATGGTGTTTTTCTTTTCAAAGCCGTTGTGGAAATGTAATGAAGGCCACAAACACCAGCTCTGAGAAAAAAACGTTTAAAAATGCCATAAATGTTTCTTTGAGGCCAAACCGGATTCTACAGTCTCCCCTTCAGGACTACAGTGGACTCAATCCATCTGGAGCGGAGCATCTCTCTCTCTCTGGCCTTGCTTTGATCTCTTTCTGGTCTCTCTCTGGTCTCTCTCTGGTCTCTCTTTGGTCTCTCTCTCTGGTCTCTCTCTGGTCTCTCTCTGGTCTCTCTCTGGTATCTTTCTCTCTGGTCTCTCTCTATATATCAGCAGTTAAAAGGATCTGAATAAAATCAAACCAACATCCAATCTCTCCGACCCTTGGCACAGACCTCGGCACCTGTCTCTGTTTCTCTCACCTGCACCCCCCCCCCTCCCTCCCTCCCTCACCCTCCCTCCCTCCCTCCCTCCCTCCCCTCCCTCCCTCACCCTCCCTCACCCCCCCCCCCCCCCTCTCCCACACCAAAGCAGAAGGTAATTAACTCCTCAGCTCGTCACCCGCTGACAGACAATTACGCTGCTTAAACACAGGCGGCAAACACACTCCAAAGTGATAACGGAGGTTTATAATGAAGCCGAGACCGCGACCCGAGACCGAGACCGAGACCAAGACCAAGACCAAGACCAAGACCAAGACCGAGACCAGCACTGGTTTTGGAATGGACCCGGGCGAGAATACAGATGAGGACCAGACACACGAGAGAGAAGAAGAAGAAGAAGAACGCCAACTATACATTTTAAATCTTTCTTTTAACATATCAAACCTACTGTCTGTGTAGGTTTCCTCCAGGTGCTCCGGTTTACCCTACCACTAAACACATGCACAACAGGTCTGACATGTGCCTCCTTATGGTGACCCTTACTGACTTGTACTTACTTGTACTTAATAACTTGTAACCAGCTGAAGAAGTCTCCTCTAAGTCACATGGTGTGTATTTGTTTCTGGACCAGCAGCAGGTGTTTGTACCTGTGCTCAGTTTTTCCTCTGTCTCAGTTTTACAGTAATCCTCAAACAGGATTATGTCCTGATTTACTCCATTCTAATATCTCTGTGATTACATGAGATGTGGACAAATAGGACCAGATGTGACTGCAGACGACACCAGAGGGACCAGGTGTGACTGCAGACGACACCAGAGAGACCAGGTGTGACTGCAGACGACACCAGAGAGACCAGGTGTGACTGCAGACGACACCAGAGGGACCAGATGTGACTGCAGACGATACCAGAGAGACCAGGTGTGCCTGCAGACGACACCAGAGAGACCAGGTGTGACTGCAGACGACACCAGAGAAACCAGGTGTGACTGCAGAGAGACCAGGTGTGACTGCAGACGACACCAGAGAGACCAGGTGTGACTGCAGACGACACCAGAGAGACCAGGTGTGACTGCAGACGACACCAGAGGGACCAGGTGTGACTGCAGACGACACCAGAGAGACCAGGTGTGACTGCAGACGACACCAGAGAGACCAGGTCTGACTGCAGACGACACCAGAGGGACCAGGTGTGACTGCAGACGACACCAGAGAGACCAGGTGTGACTGCAGACGACACCAGAGGGACCAGGTGTGACTGCAGACGACACCAGAGAGACCAGGTTTGACTGCAGACAACACCAGAGGGACCAGGTGTGACTGCAGACGACACCAGAGGGACAAGGTGTGACTGCAGACGACACCAGAGAAACCAGGTGTGACTGCAGAGAGACCAGGTGTGACTGCAGACGACACCAGAGAGACCAGGTGTGACTGCAGACGACACCAGAGGGACCAGGTGTGACTGCAGACGACACCAGAGAGACCAGGTGTGACTGCAGACGACACCAGAGGGACCAGGTGTGACTGCAGACGACACCAGAGGGACCAGGTGTGACTGCAGACGACACCAGAGAGACCAGGTGTGACTGCAGACGACACCAGAGGGACCAGGTGTGACTGCAGACGACACCAGAGAGACCAGGTTTGACTGCAGACGACACCAGAGGGACCAGGTGTGACTGCAGACGACACCAGAGGGACCAGGTGTGACTGCAGACGACACCAGAGAGACCAGGTTTGACTGCAGACGACACCAGAGGGACCAGGTGTGACTGCAGACGACACCAGAGGGACAAGGTGTGACTGCAGACGACACCAGAGAAACCAGGTGTGACTGCAGAGAGACCAGGTGTGACTGCAGACGACACCAGAGAAACCAGGTGTGACTGCAGAGAGACCAGGTGTGACTGCAGACGACACCAGAGAGACCAGGTGTGACTGCAGACGACACCAGAGGGACCAGGTGTGACTGCAGACGACACCAGAGAGACCAGGTGTGACTGCAGACGACACCAGAGGGACCAGGTGTGACTGCAGACGACACCAGAGAGACCAGGTGTGACTGCAGACGACACCAGAGAGACCAGGTGTGACTGCAGACGATACCAGAGGGACCAGAGGAACCAGAGGAGACCAGAGAGAGACCAGAGAGAGAACAGAGGGATCAGAGGGACCAGAGAAGTCAAAACTCTAAGATTCTAAAAACAAAACCATCAAAAAATCTGAAATCTTTTAACCCGTTTAAATTGATCAGAAAACTTAAATAAGACTCAAGCTTCAATAGGATTTTTTTTATCCTAAAATATAAAAATAGATTTCAGCTTTTTTCTATTAAAACACAATCATTATTTTATTTACTAAAAGAAAAGGAGCAATAATTTCAGATTCTTCCATGGTTCATTTTTATATTTTCTTGTATTTTTCAACAATCAATCTTACTCTACTCTGCAATTTGTCAAATCAAATGTATTGTCAATAAAGACACAGACTTGGGATAGCGCATGACAAGCTAATAAGAAGCTAACGCTAGGTTAATGCTACGCTAATGCTAAGCTAATGCTACGCTAATGCTACGCTAATGCTAAGCTAATGCTAAGCTAATCTATCAGTGGAACAAAGACTCATGATTCATCTTCTCTGACAAAAAGCCACGTTAAAAAACAGTAATTTTTCTAATCATTTGTTTAAAAATAACCACTTTTTCTCATTTAACATTTTCAGTATTTGATCTGTAATCACATAAATTAATTTCCCACCGTTTCTTGGCAGCAGAACGCCATCATTTCACACGGTTACGTCTCGCCGCCATCTGGCTCAGCGCTAATGATTCTCCGATAAATACATCCATCTTCATTCTGTCTCTGGATCCACTGAACTATACTGACTCTTTCTGGTCTCTCTCTGGTCTCTCTCTGGTCTCTCTCTCTGGTCTCTCTCTGGTCTCTCTCTGGTCTCTCTGGTCTCTCTCTGGTCTCTCTCTCTGGTCTCTCTCTCTGGTCTCTCTCTGGTCTCTCTCTCTGGTCTCTCTCTGGTCTCTCTCTAACCTTTCTCTGGTCTCTCTCTGGTCTCTCTCTGGTCTCTCTCTGGTCTCTCTCTCTGGTCTCCCTGGTCTCTCTCTGGTCTCTCTCTGGTCTCTCTCTGGTCTCTCTCTGGTCTCTCTCTCTGGTCTCACTCTGGTCTTTCTCTGGTCTCTCTCTGGTCTCTCTCTCTGGTATCTCTCTGGTCTCTCTCTCTGGTCTCTCTCTGGTCTCTCTCTGGTCTCTCTCTGGTCTCTCTCTGGTCTCTCTCTCTGGTCTCTCTCTCTGGTCTCTCTCTGGTCTCTCTCTGGTCTCTCTCTCTGGTCTCTCTCTGGTCTCTCTCTCTGGTCTCTCTCTCTGGTCTCTCTCTGGTCGCTCTCTGGTCTCTCTCTCTGGTCTCTCTCTGTTCTCTCTCTGGAAAAGTAAATATGTTGGTGTTATTAAAATGAAAATACTTTTCTCAAACCATTTTAAAGTATTAGTTTGTGTTTTTGTGTTTTTATTAATTAAAACGTATCATGAGAAAATATAAAATAAAAAAATAGTTTGACATCGAGAAGAGTCCGTGACAAACAAAGCGACTGAAAAACAGTGATTTCACACAACACGCCTCAGAGCAGAGGAGGCTCAAGTCCTCTGACTACACACACACACAGCAACACACACACAGCAACACACACACAGCAACACAAGGACTCTTATGGGACACTGCAGAGGTCAAAAACCAATCTGAGAGAGACCAGAGAGAGACTAGAGAGAGACCAGAGAGAGACTAGAGAGAGACTAGAGAGAGACCAGAGAGAGACTAGAGAGAGACTAGAGAGAGACCAGAGAGAGACCAGAGAGACCAGAGAGAGACCAGAGAGACCAGAGAGAGACCAGAGAGACCAGAGAGAGACCAGAGAGACCAGAGAGAGACTAGAGAGAGACCAGAGAGAGACCAGAGAGAGAGACCAGAGAGAGAGACCAGAGAGAGACCAGAGAGAGACCAGAGAGAGACCAGAGAGAGACCAGAGAGACCAGAGAGAGACCAGAGAGAGACCAGAGAGACCAGAGAGAGACCAGAGAGACCAGCGAGAGACTAGAGAGAGACCAGAGAGAGACCAGAGAGAGAGACCAGAGAGAGAGACCAGAGAGAGACCAGAGAGAGACCAGAGAGAGACCAGAGAGAGAGGCCAAAGAGAGAGACCAGAGAGAGACCAGAGAGAGACTAGAGAGAGACAAAAGAGAGACCTTTGAGTGTCCTGAAAAGCGCTCTATAAAACCAAACGCATTATGAATATTAAAAAGTAACAAATATATACTGTACATAAATAAGTTTGACAAGTCAGTTTTCTACAAGGATTTTCTCTCTTTTTTTCATTCAAACACAGAACATAAGTTAGAAAACGTAGTGAAAAGTGCTGTGGTCCAAGAGTTTGGTCTGAAAATCGGTTTAAAGTCTGATGTGAAGCTGAGATGAACTGAAGGAAGGTGGAGTCCGCGAGCTGTGGACGTCCACGGACCGCCCAGGCTCCGGAACAGTCCACGGCTCTCCCCCAGGCTCCGGAACAGTCCACGGCTCTCCCACAGGCTCCGGAACAGTCCACGGCTCTCCCCCAGGCTCCGGAACAGTCCACGGCTCTCCCACAGGATCCGGAACAGTCCACGGCTCTCCCCCAGGCTCCGGAACAGTCCACGGACCGCCCAGGCTCCGGAACAGTCCACGGCTCTCCCACAGGCTCCGGAACAGTCCACGGCTCTCCCCCAGGCTCCGGAACAGTCCACGGCTCTCCCCACAGGCTCCGGAACAGTCCACGGCTCTCCCCCAGGCTCCGGAACAGTCCACGGCTCTCCACCAGGCTCCGGAACAGTCCACGGACCGCCCAGGCTCCGGAACAGTCCACGGACCGGCCAGGCTCCGGAACAGTCCACGGCTCTCCCCCAGGCTCCGGAACAGTCCACGGCTCTCCCCCAGGCTCCTGAACAGTCCACGGCTCTCCCACAGGATCCGGAACAGTCCAAGGCTCTCCCCCAGGCTCCGGAACAGTCCACGGACCGCCCAGGCTCCGGAACAGTCCACGGCTCTCCCCCAGGCTCCGGAACAGTCCACGGCTCTCCCCCAGGCTCCGGAACAGTCCACGGCTCTCCCCCAGGCTCCTGAACAGTCCACGGCTCTCCCACAGGATCCGGAACAGTCCACGGCTCTCCCCCAGGCTCCGGAACAGTCCACGGCTCTCCCACAGGCTCCGGAACAGTCCACAGCTCTCCCCCAGGCTCCGGAACAGTCCACGGCTCTCCCCCAGGCTCCGGAACAGTCCACGGCTCTCCCCCAGGCTCCGGAACAGTCCACGGACCGCCCAGGCTCCGGAACAATCCACGGCTCTCCCCCAGGCTCCGGAACAGTCCACGGCTCTCCCACAGTCTCCGGAACAGTCCACGGCTCTCCCCCAGGCTCCGGAACAGTCCACGGCTCTCCCCCAGGCTCCGGAACAGTCCACGGCTCTCCCCCTGGCTCCGGAACAGTCCACGGCTCTCCCACAGGCTCCGGAACAGTCCACGGCTCTCCCCCAGGCTCCGGAACAGTCCACGGCTCTCCCCACAGGCTCCGGAACAGTCCACGGCTCTCCCCCAGGCTCCGGAACAGTCCAAGGCTCTCCCCCAGGCTCCGGAACAGTCCACGGACCGCCCAGGCTCCGGAACAGTCCACGGCTCTCCCCCAGGCTCCGGAACAGTCCACGGCTCTCCCCCAGGCTCCGGAACAGTCCACGGCTCTCCCCCAGGCTCCTGAACAGTCCACGGCTCTCCCACAGGATCCGGAACAGTCCACGGCTCTCCCCCAGGCTCCGGAACAGTCCACGGCTCTCCCACAGGCTCCGGAACAGTCCACAGCTCTCCCCCAGGCTCCGGAACAGTCCACGGCTCTCCCCCAGGCTCCGGAACAGTCCACGGCTCTCCCCCAGGCTCCGGAACAGTCCACGGACCGCCCAGGCTCCGGAACAATCCACGGCTCTCCCCCAGGCTCCGGAACAGTCCACGGCTCTCCCACAGTCTCCGGAACAGTCCACGGCTCTCCCCCAGGCTCCGGAACAGTCCACGGCTCTCCCCCAGGCTCCGGAACAGTCCACGGCTCTCCCCCTGGCTCCGGAACAGTCCACGGCTCTCCCACAGGCTCCGGAACAGTCCACGGCTCTCCCCCAGGCTCCGGAACAGTCCACGGCTCTCCCCCAGGCTCCGGAACAGTCCACGGCTCTCCCCCAGGCTCCGGAACAGTCCACGGCTCTCCCACAGGCTCCGGAACAGTCCACAGCTCTCCCCCAGGCTCCGGAACAGTCCACGGCTCTCCCCCAGGCTCCGGAACAGTCCACGGCTCTCCCCCAGGCTCCGGAACAATCCACGGCTCTCCCCCAGGCTCCGGAACAGTCCACGGCTCTCCCACAGTCTCCGGAACAGTCCACGGCTCTCCCCCAGGCTCCGGAACAGTCCACGGCTCTCCCCCAGGCTCCGGAACAGTCCACGGCTCTCCCCCAGGCTCCGGAACAGTCCACGGCTCTCCCCCAGGCTCCGGAACAGTCCACGGCTCTCCCCCTGGCTCCGGAACAGTCCACGGCTCTCCCCCTGGCTCCGGAACAGTCCACGGCTCTCCCCCAGGCTCCGGAACAGTCCACGGCTCTCCCCCAGGCTCTGGAACAGTCCACGGCTCTCCCCCAGGCTCCGGAGCAGTCCACGGCTCTCCCACAGTCTCCGGAACAGTCCACGGCTCTCCCCCAGGCTCCGGAACAGTCCACGGCTCTCCCCCAGGCTCCGGAACAGTCCACGGCTCTCCCCCTGGCTCCGGAACAGTCCACGGCTCTCCCACAGGCTCCGGAACAGTCCACGGCTCTCCCCCAGGCTCCGGAACAGTCCACGGCTCTCCCCCAGGCTCCGGAACAGTCCACGGCTCTCCCACAGGCTCAGGTCAGATATGGATCAGACTCACACGGGGTGAAAAACACACATGCTGCATCTGAACCTCGCCAGTTCACCTCAGATTCTGTGGAGGCGGCGTCCAATCTTTGCCGGCGATTACATTTGCTAAACGTTCCTCTTGCTCCTGCTTCAATTTCTTGATAGTAAAGTATTCCGGTCTGGTTCTACCGCATTCTTCGCGAAACTACAACCTGCCCGTTCGGCGCAAACTCTTGACGTCACCCACAACTAACAACAACACCTGCTTCCCGCTCTCTGATTGGTCGGATGGAATTCAACCGATTGTAATCGCAAACACAGGGACCAGACCCAGACGTCACATTCAGGACATGATGACTGAGCAGAGTGTACGGATGGATAAGACCAGGCTCGTCTCAAATACTGAAAAATATGTCCTAGTTCTGGGACATTTTGACTGAGCCTTAAAGGACAACTCACCCTCAAATCCATTTGTTTTTGCTGATAAACGGTATAAATGAGTGTCCAATAGTGTTGTCTACATATCCTGGTCATAATTTTGTCACTTTGGTGCAAATTAGTTGAAAGTTAAACTTTCTGCCTAAAACCGTCTGTGAGGCGCCATCTGCTGGCGACATGTATTACTACATTTGAATTTTGAATCTGGCGCCAACACTGGGGCGGCAGCAAGACCTGACGTCTGAAGCAAGACCTGACGTCTGAAGCAAGACCTGACGTCTGAAGCAAGACCTGACGTCTGAAGCAAGACCTGACGTCTGAAGCAAGACCTGACGTCTGAAGCAAGACCTGACGTCTGAAGCAAGACCTGACGTCTGAAGCAAGACCTGACGTCTGAAGCAAGACCAGACGTCTGAAGCAAGACCAGACGTCTGAAGCAAGACCTGACGTCTGAAGCAAGACCTGACGTCTGAAGCAAGACCCGACGTCTGAAGCAAGACCCGACGTCTGAAGCAAGACCTGACGTCTGAAGCAAGACCTGACGTCTGAAGCAAGACCTGACGTCTGAAGCAAGACCCGACGTCTGAAGCAAGACCCGACGTCTGAAGCAAGACCTGACGTCTGAAGCAAGACCTGACGTCTGAAGCAAGACCCGACGTCTGAAGCAAGACCCGACGTCTGAAGCAAGACCCGACGTCTGAAGCAAGACCCGACGTCTGAAGCAAGACCTGACGTCTGAAGCAAGACCCGACGTCTGAAGCAAGACCTGACGTCTGAAGCAAGACCTGACGTCTGAAGCAAGACCCGACGTCTGAAGCAAGACCTGACGTCTGAAGCAAGACCCGACGTCTGAAGCAAGACCCGACGTCTGAAGCAAGACCTGACGTCTGAAGCAAGACCTGACGTCTGAAGCAAGACCTGACGTCAGCAGCCCCCCGCCCAGAGCAATGTAAACGGCCCAGTCTCGTTCACGGCCCCTTTAGTCCTCCAGGCTACGCCCATTTAGTGGAAGATTTGAAAAGGAAATGTGAGTGACGTAAGCTCCGAGGAGTGGGGGTGAGAACCACTTTAAAGCAAGATTTTTCAAAAGGACAAAGCAAAATGATCTTGTTATAAAAGATACAGAAATGCCTCACTTAGAATGAGAAAATACAGCAACAGTCAGAGTTTGGACCGAGAGGGAGTCAAAAACAAATAGCTTCCTTTTAAAATCTACTCCACACCCAGAGACTCGACACTTAGAGTATTTATCAGTATTTATGGACTTTGGTCTCTGCCTCTGATGGACCAATGTCTCTGAGTGTTTTCTCTCCATGTGTTTCTTGTGTTTGAACAGTTTGATTCTCTGATCTGTGTTGGCCAATCAACAGTTTAGTAAAGTCCTCTGTTGTGATACAAAAATACATTGAATTGAAGAAACATTAAATCCAGGTTTTCCTCAACAGGACCGACGGTAACCTCTGACCTCAGCGGTGGAAGCGGCGTCTAATCTCTGTTATGTCCGGATAAAACCAGGAAGTACCATCACAGTGTCCCGGCTTCCTGCGGCTCAGACAACAGACTGTAAAGCACAGGGACTCCTGCTGGGACTCTGAGGAGCACAGGGACTGGACTCCTACTGGGACTCTGAGGAGCACAGGGACTGGCCTCCTGCTGGGACTCTGAGGAGCACAGGGACTGGTCTCCTGCTGGGACTCTGAGGAGCACAGGGACTGGCCTCCTGCTGGGACTGTGAGGAGCACAGGGACTGGCCTCCTGCTGGGACTCTGAGGAGCACAGGGACTGGCCTCCTGCTGGGACTCTGAGGAGCACAGGGACTGGCCTCCTGCTGGGACTCTGAGGAGCACAGGGACTGGTCTCCTGCTGGGACTCTGAGGAGCACAGGGACTGGCCTCCTGCTGGTCCCACAGTGGGGACATTCCAGTGTTGCAGCGCACTAACAGGACACAAGTGAAAGTTAACAAGGAGCACACCAGATATAGGTAGAGATATATATATAGTAGCTGTAAAGGGGAGAGAGAGAGGGAGGGAGAGAGGGAGGGAGAGAGAGAGAAGCCAGAGAAAGAGAGAGAGAGAAGAGAGGGAGAGAGAGAGAAGCCAGAGAGACAGAGAGGGAGGGAGAGAGAGAAAGAGAGGGAGAGAGAGAGAGATGCCAGAGAGAGAGAGAGAGAGAGAGAAAGAGGGGTCAGAGAGAGAGGGAGAGAGAGAGACCAAAGAGAGAGAGATCAGAGAGAGACCAAAGAGAGAGAGACCAGAGAGAGACCAAAGAGAGAGAGACCAGAGAGAGACCAGAGAGAGAGACCAGAGAGAAAGACCAGAGAGAAACCAGAGAGAGAGACCAGAGAGAGACCAGAGAGAGAGACCAGAGAGAGAGACCAGAGAGAGAAAGAGAGACCAGAGAGAGAGAGAGGTCAGAGAGAGAGACCAGAGAGAGAGACCAGAGAGAGACCAGAGAGAGAGACCAGAGAGAGAGACCAGAGAGAGAGAGACCAGAGAGAGAGAGACCAGAGAGAGAGACCAGAGAGAGAGAGAGGTCAGAGAGAGAGACCAGAGAGAGACCAGAGAGAGAGACCAGAGAGAGAGAGACCAGAGAGGTCAGAGAGAAAAGAGAGAGAGAGGTCAGAGAGAGAGAGACCAGTGAGAGAGACCAGAGAGAGAGAGAGGTCAGAGAGAGAGACCAGAGAGAGACCAGAGAGAGAGACCAGAGAGAGAGACCAGAGAGAGAGAGAGGTCAGAGAGAGAGAGTCAGAGAGAGAGAGACCAGAGAGAGAGACCAGAGAGAGAGACCAGAGAGAGACCAGAGAGAGAGACCAGAGAGAGAGACCAGAGAGAGAGAGAGGTCATAGAGAGAGACCAGAGAGAGAGACCAGAGAGAGAGACCAGAGAGAGACCAGAGAGAGAAAGAGAGACCAGAGAGAGACCAGAGAGAGAGAGAGACCAGAGAGAGAGAGAGGTCAGAGAGAGAGACCAGAGAGAGAGACCAGAGAGAGAGCAGAGAGAGAGACCAGAGAGAGAGACCAGAGAGAGAGACCAGAGAGAGAGACCAGAGAGAGAGACCAGAGAGAGAGACCAGAGAGAGAGACCAGAGAGAGACCAGAGAGAGACCAGAGATAGAGACCAGAGAGAGACCAGAGAGAGAGAGAGGTCATAGAGAGAGACCAGAGAGAGAGAACAGAGAGAGACCAGAGAGAGAGACCAGAGAGAGACCAGAGAGAGAGAGAGGTCACAGAGAGAGACCAGAGAGAGAGACCAGAGAGAGAGAGAGGTCAGAGAGAGACCAGAGAGAGAGACCAGAGAGAGAGAGAGGTCAGAGAGAGAGACCAGAGAGAGAGACCAGAGAGAGAGAGACCAGAGAGAGAGACCAGAGAGAGGTCAGAGAGAGAGACCTTTCTGTATGTCTCTCTCTCCCCTCTCCACTCCCCTCCCTCCCTCTCTCCATCCCCCCTCTCTCTCTCTCTTCCCTTTCCCTCTCTGTCCCTCCCCCCTCTCTCTTCTCTCCCTCTCTCCCTCCCTCCCCTCTCCCTCTCTCTCTCCCTCCCTCTCTCTCCCTCCCCTCTCTCTCTCTCTCCCTCCCCTCTCTCTCTCTCTCTCCCCCCCTCTCCCTCCCCTCTCCCTCTCTCTCCCTCCCCCCTCTCTCTCTCTTCTCTCCCTCTCTCCATCCCTCCCCTCTCCCTCTCTCTCTCCCTCCCTCTCTCTCTCCCCCCCTCCCCCTCTCCCCTCCCCCCCCCCCCCCTCTCTCTCTCCCTCCCCTCTCCCTCCCTCCCCCCTCTCTCTCTCTTCTCTCCACTCACCTCCTTCTCGTCGTAGCGTGTTCTGGGTGTTTTCTCGTTCCATCGCTGTGGAATTGTCTGTGCTCTTTTGAAAGACGAGCTCTCTAAACTTAAATTACGTTCTTTTTATATCCTTCCCTTCCTCCCTCCCTCCCTCCCTCCCTCCCTCCCTCCCTCCCCTCCCTCCCCCCCCTGAGTGCATCCATTCATGCACTTCCCAACAGTGTATCATTCAATCTGGCCTCCGATGTAGTGGGTGAACACTTTACAATCTAATCTGGGATTCATTGTGGTCGGTACGAAGACCCGAGCTCTCTATCTCCTCCTCTCGCTCTGCCATAACTGCATTACCTGCGCTTGGATAAGAGAAGAAGAAGAAGAGACAGAGAGATGCAGTCATTTTCACCATGGTAACAGGAGCTAATACCACACGTGTTGTAATGGGTTTGTGAGCGGTTGATTGGATCGGACCCCGCGGCGGTTAGCAAGGGTTTGTTTGAGGAGAGTGGTTAAAGGGGAGGGGTTAACGGGGAGTGGTTAAAGGGGAGTGGTTAAAGGGGAGGGGTTAACGGGGAGGGGTTAACGGGGAGGGGTTAACGGGGAGTGGTCAAAGGGGAGTGGTTAAAGGGGAGTGGTTAAATGGGAGGGGTTAACGTGGAGTGGTTAAAGGGGAGTGGTCAAAGGGGAGTGGTTAAAGGGGAGTGGTTAAAGGGGAGTGGTTAAAGGGGAGGGGTTAACGGGGAGTGGTCAAAGGGGAGTGGTTAAAGGGGAGTGGTTAAAGGGGAGTGGTTAAAGGGGAGGGGTTAACGGGGTGGGGTTAACGGGGAGTGGTCAAAGGGGAGTGGTTAAAGGGGAGTGGTCAAAGGGGAGTGGTTAAAGGGGAGTGGTTATCTCACTGTGGCGACTGAAATACAGAAACTTTTGGAAAAAGTCTGTCTGTCTGTCTGTCAATCTATATATTTGTCTGTCTATCTGTCTGTCAATCTATCTATCTATCTATCTATCTATGTGGAGAAGAAGCAGCTCTACTCCGAGCTCCGCCCATGTGTAGCAGCCACTCTGTGAAGAAGATAATTTCGTCACCTGTATCCACAATCTCGTTCTTTCGGTTATTACGCAAAGCCCATGACCAGAGGTGAGGGAGGGATACAGCTGCCTGATACAGCTCTGACTGCAGACGCTGCTCCCTCTTTACCACAGTGGTCCTATACAGTGACCGCATCACCGTGACCCGATCCAGACGGTTCAAGAAAATAAAGCACAGACAAAGCATCATGTGTCCATGTTTTTTCGTCTGAATGATTGGATTTTTCTTTGGTAAACACATAGCGACCATTTAACCTTTTACTGGTTGAACTCCCATGGTGCATTGTGGTTCTCTCGCCAACACCAGCACCACTCCCAGTCCTCGCCCGTTCCTAACACTCATTATCTGGAAAATTCTGGTTACCATGGATTTTTCTTTTCTGCGACAAGAATGGAAATCCAATTATGATGCCTCGTTGGAAAAGAACAGGGAATGTGTATTATGTGTGTGTGTGTGTGTGTGTGTGTGTGTGTGTGTGTAATTGATGGACAAAATGGTACGGTCCAATGCTACGGCTGTGAGCGAGAGCTGATCTCGTCATTAAGAAGTCATCAGTAAAGGTGACTTGGGATCATTGGGTCCAATTGTGTTTTTGTGTTTTAACTGTTGATTTTCTAATCTGTGTGATATCAACGGTTTTGTTAAATCCTCTAAGATGATACTGTTGGCATACAGGGCTATTGCAAGAATAAATAGAATTGAAATTTATAATATTTTTTTCAGATTTGCTATTGGCATACGCTAACTCCGGCCATGATTCTGGCCCTGACTCTGGCCCTGACTCCGGCCCTGACTCCGGCCCTGACTCCGGCCCTGACTCTGGCCTTGACTCTGGCCTTGACTCCGGCCCTGACTCCGGCCTCGCTCTAGCCCTGACTCCGGCCATGATTCTGGCCCTGACTCTGGCCCTGACTCCGGCCCTGACTCCGGCCCTGACTCTGGCCTTGACTCCGGCCCTGACTCTGGCCTTGACTCTGGCCTTGACTCTGGCCTTGACTCCGGCCCTGACTCCGGCCTCACTCTAGCCCTGACTCCGGCCTCGCTCTAGCCCTGACTCCGGCCCTGACTCCGGCCCTGACTCCGGCCCTGACTCTGGCCTTGACTCCGGCCCTGACTCTGGCCTTGACTCTGGCCTTGACTCCGGCCCTGACTCTGGCCTTGACTCCGGCCCTGACTCTGGCCTTGACTCCGGCCCTGACTCCGGCCCTGACTCCGGCCTCGCTCCAGCCCTGACTCTGGCCCTGACTCTGGTCCTGACTCCGGCCCTGACTACGGCCCTAACTCTGGCCCTGACTCTGGCCTCGGTCCAGCCCTGACTCCGGCCCTGACTACGGCCCTGACTCTGGTCCTGACTCCGGCCTTGACTCTGGCCCTGACTACGGCCCTAACTCTGGCCCTGTCTCCGGCCCTGACTCTGGCCTCGCTCCAGCCCTGACTCTGGCCTTGACTCCGGCCCTGAATCCGGCCCTGACTCTGGCCTCGCTCCAGCCCTGACTCCGGCCCTGACTCTGGCCCTGTCTCCGGCCCTGACTCCGGCCCTGACTCTGGCCTCGCTCCAGCCCTGACTCTGGCCTTGACTCCGGCCCTGACTCTGGCCTCGCTCCAGCCCTGACTCTGGCCTTGACTCCGGCCCTGACTCCGGCCCTGACTCTCGCCTCGCTCCAGCCCTGACTCTGGCCCGGACTCCGGCCCTGACTCCGGCCCTGACTCCGGCCCTGACTCCGGCCCTGACTCCGGCCCTGACTCTGGCCCGGACTCCGTCCCTGACTCTGGCCTCGCTCCAGCCCTGACTCTGGTCCTGACTCCGGCCTGGACTCCTGATCAGACCTACAAAGACTGTATCTGTGTTTTCCCTTTACAGACGCTCCTGTGTTGACAATAGTTTTCACACTCTCTCTCCTGCTTCAGTATTCCGCCTGTGGAGCCACATGTCAGTGATTCCGACCACAGAGGTGCGTGTTTGTGTTGTGGTGATTATGAAATGGTAATGTGTACTTTGATGCTCGGTCCCACAGCTGCTCCCGACGCATGTTTACACCTCACAGCGAAGACCTGCAGCCAGCGGTGGAAGACGGTTCGTGATTTGACTGAGTGTGAATAACGTGTGCGTGGATTAGTTTAAATTACACCATTGATTTGGAACAGATTGAAGTATTTCTCCAAAGGTTTGTAACATTCTCCAATGTTTTTCCCTCAGAGAGATGTATGTGGAGGAAGCAGCCTGGGAGCTAGCTTACAACAACTATTGGTGAGCTAGCCAAGGCATGGATAAATCACACACCAAAAGAGACCAGAGAGAGACAAGAGAGAAGCTAGCGCGACAGATTTGAGAGAGAGACCAGAAAGAGGCCAAAGAGAGAGATCAGAGAGAGTAGAGAGACCAGAGAGAGGCCAGACGGAGACGAGAGAGAGTCCAGGGAGAGACCAGAGGGAGACTAGAGAGACCAAAGAGAGACTATGAAATACTAGAGAGAGACCAAAGAGAGAGGCCAGAGAGACAACAGAGAGAGACCAGAAAGATAAACCGGAGAGGGACAAGAAAGAAAGACTAGAGAGAGACTAGTGAAAGACCAGAGAGGGACCAGAGAGACAAGAGAGAGAGGCCAGACGGAGACCAGCGAGAGAGAGACCGGAAAGAGAGTTCAAAGCGAGACCAATCCCACCATTGATTGAAATGCCCATGTAAGACTTTTTGCTCTTGCTAGCTTATGTAAAAATCGGCATCTTCTGCATTGGGGCTAACGTTGAGGTGAATGCAAATCTTACAGTATTTTTCAAAAACAGAATATTGTTTCTTTTTAATTGGAAAATTGTCCTCAAAATGTTGCAGGAAGCTGAAAACCATAAATCAGGAGCTCTGACTATTTTTCATGTTCAGGGGAAAATACTTTTGAGTGGAGAGAGAAAATGGCTGCAGAAGGACATTATCAAAATACAGTTCAGTGTGTACTAGAACAATTATCTGAGTCAAAAGCTCAGAAAAGCTTTTAACCACATCTCTCTCTTTCACTCTTTCACTTAGAGCCAGGAGCAGACAGAAGCTGGGATTAACCAGAGAGACCAGAGAGAGAGCAGAGAGAGACCAGAGAGAGAGCAGAGAGAGACCAGAGAGAGACTAAGAGAGAGACCAGAGAGAGACCAGAGAGAGACCAGAGAGAGACCAAAGAGAGACTAAGAGAGAGAGACCAGAGACTAGAAAGAGAGAGACCAGAAAGGGACCAAAGAGAGACTTAGAGAGAGACCAAAGAGAGAGATCAGAGCGACTAGTGACCAGAGAGAGACCAGAGAGAGACCAGAGACTATAGAGAGAGACCAGAAAGAGACTAAGAGAGAGACCAGAGAGAGATCAGAGAGAGACCAGAGACTATAGAGAGAGACCAGAGAGAGAGAGAGAGAGAGAGAGAGAGAGAGACCAGAAAGGGACCGAAGAGAGACTAAGAGAGAGACCAGAGCGACTAGTGACCAGAGAGAGACCAGAGAGAGAGACCAGAGACTATAGAGAGAGATCAGAGACTATAGAGAGAGACCAGAAAGAGACTAAGAGAGAGACCAGAGAGAGGCCAGAGAGAGACCAGGAAGAGACCAGAGAGAGACCAGAGAGAGAGAGAGAGACAGAGACCAGTAACCAATGCAGTGAGAGAGACCAGATATAGAGGCCAGAGGGAGAGAACAGAGACAGACCATAGAGAGTGAGAGAGAGATTAGAGAGAGAGACACCAGAAAGAGACCAGTGACCAGAGTGAGACCAGAGAGAATCCTCACATTTCACATCTATAGAATTACCGATCCTCTCGCCATAATTCCCGAAAGGCCAAAGCTCATTAGTTTTATCTTTACATCCAATAATTAAAAGAATTTCTCACCGTAATTACCGCGGCGATGACCAGCTGACCTTGGACAATGCGGCCCACACTGACGCTCGCCGTGCAGAGATCGGGAGTTCTGATCTCTCGCTGAAAGAGACTTTTTGTGGTGGTTTTGGGGCAGACACAGCAGAGGACGGTGACTTTCTAGAAAAGTAATAAATGCAGAGAGCGCAGGGCTTTGTTGCGGCTGATAACGGGGACTCGCCAAACTTGGAAGTGTCTCTCCCGGAATTTAAAATGGAGTCCGTTATCTCCAATATCGCACAATGAGGAACGATGGCGGTTTTATTAATTCCCGGTCGTCTGCGTGGCATATTCAGGGCTCTGGCAAAGGTCTTGTTATTGCAGAATGTCATGGAAGCTCATTAATGTGCGGTTACTGTGCCTTTAAGACGGGTTTATTGAGATTTATGAGCACGGGTCATCAGCTGGTTATGTCTGCTCATAAAGGTCTGCAGCACCAGGGAGGACTTTGGTGGACTTTGGTGTTTGGACAGACAGATAGACACACAGACAGATAGACACACAGACAGATAGACAAACAGACAGATAGACACACAGACAGATAGACAGATAGACACACAGACAGATAGACAAACAGACAGATAGACACACAGACAGACAGATAGACACACAGACAGATAGACACACAGACAGACAGACAGACAGACAGATAGACACACAGACAGACAGACAGATGGACACACAGACAGATGGACACACAGACAGACAGACAGATAGACACACAGACAGACAGACAGATAGACACACAGACAGACAGACAGATAGACACACAGACAGACAGACAGACAGATAGACACACAGACAGACAGACAGATAGACACACAGACAGACAGACACACAGACAGACAGACAGATGGACACACAGACACACAGACAGACAGACAGACAGACAGACAGATAGACACACAGACAGACAGACAGATGGACACACAGACAGACAGACAGATAGACACACAGACAGACAGATAGACACACAGACAGACAGATAGACACACAGACAGACAGACAGATAGACACACAGACAGACAGACAGATAGACACACAGACAGACACACAGACAGACAGACAGATAGACGCACAGACAGACAGACAGACAGATAGACACACAGACAGACAGACAGATAGACACACAGACAGACAGACAGATAGACACACAGACAGACAGACAGACAGATAGACACACAGACAGACAGATAGACACACAGACAGACAGACACACAGACAGACAGACAGATGGACACACAGACACACAGACAGACAGACAGATGGACACACAGACAGACAGATAGACACACAGACAGACAGACAGATAGACACACAGACAGACAGACAGATAGACACACAGACAGACAGATAGACACACAGACAGACAGATAGACACACAGACAGACAGACAGATGGACAGACAGACAGATAGACACACAGACAGACACACAGACAGATAGACAGACAGATACACATACAGATAGATAGACAGACATATAGACAGACAGACAGACAGAGAGATAAACACACAAATAGATAGACATACAGACAGATAAACATACAGATAGATACAGCCAGACAGACATATAGACAGACAGACAGACAGAGAGATAAACACACAAATAGATAGACATACAGACAGATAAACATACAGATAGATAGACAGACAGACAGACAGAGAGATAAACACACAGATAGATAGACAGCCAGACAGACAGAGAGATAAACACACAAATAGATAGACATACAGACAGATAAACATACAGATAGATAGACAGACAGACAGACAGAGAGATAAACACACAGATAGATAGACAGACAGACATACAGACAGATAAACATACAGATAGATAGACAGCCAGACAGACATATAGACAGACAGACAGACAGAGAGATAAACACACAAATAGATAGACATACAGACAGATAAACATACAGATAGACAGACAGACAGAGAGATAAACACACAGATAGATAGACATACAGACAGATAAACATACAGATAGATAGACATATGTACAGACCATAGACTGTATATATTAATGGACAGAGTCACGCCTATCTCCGCCGTTCTAACTAATGGACCAAAAAATGTGCTCTACTGGAGCTATCCAAAATGGCCGCGAGTGGTCCCGCCCACAAGAAAATTGTGAAAAAACGCATCTGCGCATGCGTCAGCCGGCGCAACTCATCATTCATTTGAACGAGAGACTTAAAAACATCCACAGCAACTAAACTAGAGTGGACCAAAACACCCCCTCAGCATTGACACACATGTGGAACGGAGCTTTGGGCCAAGAGCCAACTTTTGGACCATCCTGTAAAGACGTTTTTGAGAGGTCTGCCAACGCTATATGTTAGCATTGGCTAAGTCTACTTCTGGGTCCACCCCCATCGGCCCGGGGTGGTACTGCAGCATGTCAGCGCACGTCATTTTGGCCACTTTTGAGCTGGGACCCGCCCACACTGGTAGAGACAGACGACAGACAGAATTGAATCAGTCAAATACAGAAGGTAAAAACAATCTTTTCGTACTTTTGTTCCCATTTATTTGGTTCAGTCCAAGTTTAGTTCAGAAAAACGGGAGCATCCGAAGAAAAAAAATGGTTAAAACACCTGAAATAAAAACATTAAAAAGTCCAATACAAAAGCCAAGTTATATCCATCTGTCTACAGAGAATATGGAGAATATCTTGGTATAAAACAGTAACGCTTGCAACAAACTGGATTTTTCATTCAATTATGGCTACAAACATAAAAATATTACTTCCTGTCACTCCTTTGAATGTCGTCCCGCTCCGCTAACGTTAGCTGCCACTCTGTAACAGTTATAAATACACTGGTGATAAATAGATACATTATTGATGCCGAACCATCTTTGAGAAGCTAAAACGTACCCTTTGCTTTAGAATAACCTAATCTCTGAGACGTTTGGATTTGTCCTCCTTCGTGCCCAACCGTGTGGAAATGTGTTTAACCTCCGGCTCTGTTCCAGGGACCTCCCGCGGGGATGATGCCAGGGTAATTATGGCCCTCAGCGGGGACGGGGGAACCTAAACAAGCCTGATGCCGCGGAGAGCCGGCGGATCAGACCGGAGCAACAGGGCGGCACTAATGGAGCTCTGGAAATACTACGGTAATCAGCTCCTAATGCGCAGACTGGCAGCTCCGCCGTCAACACGTCTATCAGAGTCGGTAAAGAACCAGAACCAGTCTATCAGAGTCTGTGCACAACCAGGACCAGTCTATCAGAGTCTGTGCAGAACCAGAACCAGTCTATCTGGTCCTGGTTCTGCACAGACTCTGGTCCTGGTTCTGCACAGACTCTGGTCCTGGTTCTGCACAGACTCTGATAGACAGTCTATCAGAGTCTGTGCACACACAGAAGAACTCCCAGTTGTACTCACAGATGTACTCACAGAAGTACTCGCAGATGTACTCACAGATGTACTCACAGAAGTACTTGCAGAAGTACTCACACAGATGTACACACAGATGTACTCACAGAATTACTCACAGAAGTACTCACAGAAGTACTCACAGAAGTACTCACACAGATGTACTCGCAGAAGTACTCACAGAAGTACTCACACAGATGTACTCACAGGAGTACTCACACAGATGTACTCACACAGATGTACTCACAGAAGTACTCACAGAAGTACTCGCAGTACTCGCAGCAGCCTGACTGACTCACTTTCTGTTGTTATGTATTTCTGTTGTAAAAGCAGAGAGCGAGGAGGAGCTGGACAGTGCTGGTCTGTGGCCCCCTGGAGGACGCCAAAGGGACTGCAGGACAGACATGATGAAGAGTGATGTCACATGACACTCCACACGCAGCAGTGGTCGTCCAGAGGAGATGGAGATGATCAAATATGAGGCAACAATTTCTGTCTTAATCCGACACTTTCTGACTGCGGTGTTAAAACTAGATTCTCCAACGGGACAAAGACATTTAGTTTTGTTTCAAGGACTGTTGCTTTATTTTCTCGTTTCAAGAGAGATGTTTCTGTATCTTTTTAAAACAATCTTGCTTTTTCCCATTGGCAAATCTTTTTTGTTCATAAAAGCTCGGAGTAGAGCCACTGCTTCTCCCTGTTGAAAGGAGCCTCTGTGTGGGACGAACACCCGGAGGAGACCAGAGAGAGAGACCAGAGAGAGACCAGAGAGACCAGAGAGAGACCAGAGAGAGACCAAAGAGAGAGACCAAAGAGAGAGACCAGAGAGAGACCAGAGAGAGAGACCAGAGAGAGACCAGAGAGAGACCAGAGAGAGACCAGAGAGAGACCAGAGAGAGACCAGAGAGAGACCAAAGAGAGAGACCAAAGAGAGAGACCAAAGAGAGAGACCAGAGAGAGAAGAGAGAGACCAGAGAGAGACCAGAGAGAGAGACCAGAGAGAGAGACCAAAGAGAGAGACCAAAGAGAGAGACCAAAGAGAGAGAGAGAGAGAGAGAGACCAGAGAGAGAGAGAGAGATAGACCAGAGAGAGAGAGAGAGACCAGAGAGAGAGAGAGAGAGATAGACCAGAGAGAGACACCAGAGAGAGACCAGAGAGAGACCAGAGAGAGACCAGAGAGAGACCAGAGAGAGAGATACAAAGAGAGAGACCAGAGAGAGACCAGAGAGAGACCAGAGAGAGACCAGAGAGAGAGACCAGAGAGAGAGACAAGAGAAAGAGACCAGAGAGAGACCAGAGAGAGAGACCAGAGAGAGAGACCAGAGAGAGAGAGAGACCAGAGAGAGAAAGAGAGAGACCAAAGAGAGAGACCAGAGAGACCAGAGAGAGAGACGGAGAGAGACCAGAGAGAGACCAGAGAGAGAGACCAGAGAGAGAGACCAGAGAGAGAGACCAGAGCAAGAGACATATACATTTTGAGTGGTTTAAAAGTTAGGTCCCCCAGCTTTAAACATGGCAGACTATCCTCCCTCTGGCTTCACATCAAGAGGCAAATTTCTCTTCCACAAAACCACTTTTATTATTGCTTCTGGGACCACTCAAACGATGCCAAATTGCTTTCTTCGGCGCGGTCCCGGAGAGCGGCTGTGGCCCCGGTTGGAGGCTGCTCTGGGCTTGTTTGGGTAACGTCTATTTTCACACAGACGCAATTAACCTTATCCCCACAGCCGCCACTGCGCTCAACAACAAGAAATCCGCCGCCGACACCGGTACATTCAAGGATGCAAGCAATATTTATTATCACCAAAACAAAAGAAACGTAAACACCATCATCGCAACTTTTATTTTATTCTGAAAACATTGACTTTTTTTGAGTTCTGTTGTATGTTACAGCTGTGTTTCTCATCATACAGACCTGGAGATGTGTTTAGATCCACCCATGCTAACATCGGTAAGTCCCGCCCCTTCTGTCTAAACGCTCCAGTCTCAGTCCTGTGTTAGTATGATGTCATTGCACCCTATGACGTCACACTCAGAGCTGCTTTCTGAGGCTTATAACTTAAAAGTGTAGTTTCTTTCTGGTAGAAGACGCTGAGGCTGAAGCAGAAACAGACACTTTGTGGATAATACATGGATCTATTATAATAACTGGATAGTGTAATACTAGCTTGGAGCTGAAGGACCCCTGTGCTACTGCAGACTGAACCAGACTGAACCAGACTAAATTCACGTGGGCTACACTGAAATTTCCACATAGAACTCAATGTAAGCTAAAACAGCTCGACCTCAGCTGACAGAGAACCTGAAAGAGAACCTGACAGAGAACCTGACAGAGAACCTGACAGAGAACCTGACAGAGAACCTGACAGAGAACCTGACAGAGAACCTGACAGAGAACCTGACAGAGAACCTACAGCTTTCACAAAAATCAGATTTTGTGGGGATGTTAGTGTCCCTTGTCGTCCTGAACTTTTTTTCTTCTTAAATCCTTCGGTTTTGTTTAAATCCACACTTTAGTGCCACAAACTCTGCTCGTCTGGCTCTCGCTCTAACTCCCGCTCTGATCAGCTCTGATTGGTCAGAAGTTTGCCAAGCCCGTCTGTGCACGTGCGTGAGACCCTCTGTGCACGTGCGTGAGACCCTCTGTGCACGTGCGTGAGACCCTCTGTGCACGTGCGTGAGAGCCTCTGTGCACGTGCGTGAGACCCTCTGTGCACGTGCGTGAGACCCTCTGTGCACGTGCGTGAGACCCTCTGTGCACGTGCGTGAGACCCTCTGTGCACGTGCGTGAGACCCTCTGTGCACGTGCGTGAGAGCCACACACGTGTATTTGGCGCAAAGCATCATGGGCTCGGGACAAAAGAACGTTTTACAGATGTTTACAGAACATTTAACACATTATTTAGAGTTTAAAGATGTGGATCATAACAGTTAGGTTTATGTTCAAAACAAAATCTCTGTTTAACCTCATGCTAGCATCATAAGATACTTTTAGTTTGTATTTATATATATAGTAAATATTGTAGCATAACACTTTACTTAACACTGCTACTTACACTTGTTACAATAACACTAACAAGTAATATATACATTGCATACGTTTTTTAAAGTGTGTGTGTCTATGTGTGTGTATGTGTGTGTGTGTGTGTGTGTGTGTGTATGTGTGTTTGTGTGTGTCTGTGCACTTGTTTTCAACTCCTGGTGGGTTCCATAACCTGAGATTCCACTCACGTCATGGGGACTGGTTTTACGTGGTGGGGCCGAACACCGGACCCCACTGGTCCAAGCTTAATAATCAATGGGTAATGCTTTTCTAACGGTCCTTATGCAGTCTCTGTAAAAATATGGAAAGGACCCCTGGAGGTTTACTTTCCTGAAAAAAGTGTGTTATGTGTCGGAACCCTGGTGGTGGGTTGCGGGATATCATCCCATTTGTCATGACTTCAAATTGTTATATAAAATTATTACTAATTATTTGTTGCTTGTGCAGCTTAGTCAAGAGTCCCTAATTGATGAAGTCGACTCAGATTCTGACGATTTAACTGTCAAGAAGAAACCTGTAAAAAAGTATGGAAAAAGAAAAATCAAAAACACTTTTCTTCAAGACTCGGAAAGTGACGAACCAAAGGCAAATAAGATTGTTATCATGCAGCTGCAAAAGAAGAAAAATGGGGGGCGAGTTTACAGCAAGAGACACTTCTGCCTCTACTGTTCAATGTCCTGCCACAAAATGTCCCGTCATTTGACTAGAAAACATGGAAATGAAAGTGACGTAGCCAGAGCATTGGCTCTACCTGTGAAATCTAAAGCACGTAAACTTCAGTTTGATTTGATCAGGAATAGTGGAAACCGTGAGCACAATTTTGAGGTTTTAAAGGCCGGCATTGGAACTTTAGTCCCAGCTAAACAGCCAAATTCCCCAGTTAAATCCAGTGAGTTTTTGCACTGTATAGACTGTGGGGCATTGCTTAAGCGAAAGTCGCTGTGGAGGCATGTGGCCAGGTGCCGGCTTTCACAGAAAGATGCCCAGGCTAAACCAGGCTAAACCAGGTAGAAGTAGGGTCCAGTCCCTCTGCTCCCTAGCCCAGCCTGTACCGGAGGGCATCAGCAAAAAGCTGTGGTCTTTAATTTCGGCAATGCATCAGGATGAGGTCACGGGTGTTGTCAAAGCAGAAAAGGGGATTCTGAGACTCGGAGAGCACCTGTACTTAAAACACGGGCATGATAAGACTAACATGATTACATTAGGCAGAAAATGAGAGAAGTCGGTAGGTTAATTAACGAAGCAAAAACCGCAGGGAAACTGAAAACAATTAAGGATTTCTTTATTCCTTCCAACTTTAACCATGTGATTGATGCAGTCAGGTCTGTGGCTGGATATGATGAGGAAACAAATCAATACAAGACTCCATCCTTGGCCCTCAAACTCGGCCATAGCCTCAGAAAGCTAGCAGATATTCTTGAATGTGACTCAAAAATGGAGCATTGTGTTGATGAACTATTTATTAAAAACCTCCAACGAAGCCGGCTGCTTTTTGAGAAGAGGTGGGACGTCTGTGTTTCTTCTGCTGCCCTACAGACCCTCCGGCAAGCCAAGTGGAACACTCCGGACCTGCTCCCTCTGACTGAGGACGTTAGAGCCATGCATGCACATATTGAGGTATGTCGACCTGAATATGTGCAAACCCTAATAAGTGAGCCAACGTCTAAGCATTGGTCTAAACTGGCAGTTTTGACTCTTTGTGAGGTCATCATTTTCAATCGAAGAAGGGAAGGTGAGGTTTCAAAGATGCCACTGACAGCCTTTACCTTAAGAAGTAAGACTGGGATCCATTCTGACATTGCTCTGGGACTGTCCCAACTTGAGACAAAGCTGTGTCAGCATTTTCAACGCATTGAAATTAAAGGGAAAAGAAGTCGGAAAGTGCCGGTTCTTTTGACTCCTGAAATGATTGCTTCGATGGAGGTGCTGGTGGAGAACAGAAGGGCCTGTTCCATCTCTGACCATAACCCATACTTCTTTTCCCGCCCGGGCGCAGACACCCACATCAGGGGATCAGACTCCCTACGGCAGGTAGCCAAAGAATGTGGTGCGGTGCATCCAGAGATGCTATCCTCAACCAAACTTAGAAAGCACATAGCTACTATGTCTACAGTTCTCAATATGAAAGAGAATGAGATGGACATACTAGCCAACTTCCTCGGCCATGACATTCGCATCCACAGGCAATATTACAGACTACCAGAGGGGACACTGGAGCTGGCCAAAATCAGCAAAGTGTTGATGGCCATGGAGCAGGGAAGAGTGACGGAATTCGAAGGAAAGAGCCTCGACCAGATACAAATTGAGCCTGAAGGTAATTCTTGATATTATTAAAATATGTATGATTTTTTTCCCCTAAAGGCCACTTGTATTTTTATTTTCTGTGCGACAGGGAGAGCAGTAGAGATCCTCTCACAAACGGACGGGCTAAAAGAAACTTCAAGCGGAGAACCTTCAACCATTCATCCAGATGCACCCCATGGTAGTGGCAGTGCCCCTTCTGGTAAGTGTACCAGGTGGGGGATTACAGCCAGGCTGCTTGGTCCTCACCCTGGGAGTGTATATTGCTAATATATTTTTATTTCTCTCCCTAGAACGTGTAAGAAAGCCATGGTCTGCATCTGAGGTGAAGGCTGTGGAGAAGACCATGACACCTTTCATACAGACTGGAAAGGTCCCTGGGAAGTCTCACTGCCTGGCCTGCATTAATGCCTCACCAGATGACCTTAGACATCGGACATGGAGTGGCATTAAATTCTATGTCAAAAATAGAATCACTGCAATTCGAAAACAAAATCTAAAATAAAATTCCTTTAAAATAGTTGTTTGGTTTCTATTGACTGTTTTGTATTACTTAAAGTAGTCCCAGTAAAAAAAGATTATGTCTATGGGTCCCATTCTGAACGGCCCTGTCAAAGGGACCCACCAGGTAACAAAAACGTGTATGTGTGTGTGTGTGTGTGTGTTAACCTGTGCCTCCCACTCAATGAATGCTACACCAAATTAGCAATTATTTCTCCTCGCGGCTGAAACGGCAGCTGCTGATCGTGGGAACGGCGTCGGTGAAGAACATGAGGAGCGTGAGCTTGTTATCCGTGACCTTTTTAAACAATAATGATATTTACAGGTCGTTGCTGGTTGCAGAAGCAGCGGACGAAGATTTATGAGCTGGTAATGGTGCGCAACTGATTAAAACGGTGCCTGAGGGGTCACAGAGGGCCTCCATGCTAACGTGCTAACATGCTAGCTCAATGAAGCCTAATGCGGAAAGTTTTGGCTCCAACTCGCTCCGGCTCCTGTCGACTTCCATCTAAAAGTAAACAACTCTAGCTCTGTTTGTGTCTCTCACCACAAGACGATCCCAGACACAGACAGAGGATCACAGACACAGACAGACAATCACAGACACAGACAGACGATCACAGACAGAGGATCACAGACACAGACAGAGGATCACAGACAGAGGATCACAGATAAGACGATCACAGACAGAGGATCACAGACACAGACAGACGATCACAGACAGAGGATCACAGACACAGACAGACAATCACAGACACAGACAGACGATCACAGACACAGACAGAGGATCACAGACAGACAATCACAGACACAGACAGACAATCGCAGACACAGACAGACGATCACAGACAGAGGATCACAGACACAGACAGAGGATCACAGACAGAGGATCACAGATAAGACGATCACAGACAGAGGATCACAGACACAGACAGACGATCACAGACAGAGGATCACAGACACAGACAGACAATCACAGACACAGACAGACAGTCACAGACAGAGGATCACAGATAAGACGATCACAGACAGAGGATCACAGACACAGACAGACGATCACAGACAGAGGATCACAGACACAGACAGACAATCACAGACACAGACAGACGGTCACAGACAGAGGATCACAGACACAGACAGACAATCACAGACACAGACAGACGGTCACAGACAGAGGATCACAGACACAGACAGACAATCACAGACACAGACAGACGATCACAGACAGAGGATCACAGACACAGACAGACAATCACAGACACAGACAGACGATCACAGACAGAGGATCACAGACACAGACAGACAATCACAGACAGATGATTACAAACAAAAACAGAGGATCACAGACACAGACAGACGATCACAGACTGGGGTTTCCTGGTGCAGCCACACGATGGTCCGCTTCACTCACTGCTCACATTCTGCATTTTTCCGCCCACTACAAACTCAGATATAAAAAGCCTCGGCCTGTCACTGACTCTGCCACACGTTTAAATCTGGAGCCAAGTCTGGTCTTACCATGTGTAAACTCTGATCCATGGTCATCTCCTACATGTATGTCTGGTCTTACCATGTGTAAACTCTGGTCCATGGTCATTTCCTACATGTACGTCTGGTCTTACCATGTGTAAACTCTGGTCCATGGTCATTTCCTACATGTACGTCTGGTCTTACCATGTGTAAACTCTGGTCCATGATCATCTCCTACATGTACGTCTGGTCTTACCATGTGTAAACTCTGGTCCATGGTCATTTCCTACATGTACGTCTGGTCTTACCATGTGTAAACTCTGGACCATGGTCATTTCCTACATGTACGTCTGGTCTTACCATGTGTAAACTCTGGTCCATGGTCATTTCCTACATGTACGTCTGGTCTTACCATGTGTAAACTCTGGTCCATGGTCATTTCCTACATGTACGTCTGGTCTTACCATGTGTAAACTCTGGTCCATGGTCATTTCCTACATGTACGTCTGGGTCTGATCCTAGTGGCTGCAGTTTCCTCGGTTGAATCTCCTCCGACCAATCAGAGAGCGGGGGAGGCGGGTGTTGTAGGTCGGTGTCGGTGACGTCAGAGTTTGTGCTGAATTTGCTGGTTGTAGTTTGTCGGAGAATGCGATAGTAAAATAATCTGTTCTGGTTTAATCCAAATATCAAGAAACTGAAGCCGGAGCAAGAGGAATGTTTAGTAAATGTCATTGAAGAAGATGTTGTGGCTCTACTCCTCTGCTCTCTTTATACTTTCATCTGTGACGTCCTAAATCACATCAGCAGTCGTCTCAGAAGGACAAAGTTGCAGATTCCTCAACATAAGATCAGAGAAACACAAGCAACAATAACAAACACATTGGAGCCATTGGTCCAGAAATGTCAATATTTGTAAAGATATTGACAGGAGGAAAAGCTTTACAAGAAAGTTACATAGCAAGAAGGTCCTGGGGTCAAATCCCGGTCGGAACAGGGCGTTTCTGAGTGGAGTTTGCATGTTCTCCCTGTGTCTGCGTAGGTTTCCTCCGGGTGCTTCGGTTTCCCCCACCACTACAAACATGTACAACAGGTCTGTGCCTCCTGTACTGGCCCCGCCCATCTCTGTGTGGAGTGACAGACTAATGTCCACAAGTGTAAACCGCTTTGACCCTGGTCTGTGAAAGGCGGTAAATAAATAATGATTACTTACTTACTTAAGTTAGGGTAACTCATTTAAGTAAATAAGTAAACTTTATTTATATAGCACCCTTCACAAACCAGAGTCACAAAGCGCTTCACATAGTATAAACACATAGTATATACACATTTTTAAAGGCCAAGACAACCATGTAAAAACAGCAAGACAAAATTATGCAAAAGCCTGAACAAATAATGTGCTTTAAGTTGACTTTTGAAGCACTCTACAGACTCTATAGAACGCAGAGAGAGCGGGAGAACGTTCCAAAGCTTGGGAGCAACAGCCTGGAAGGACCTGTCTCCTCTGGTCCTGAAGCAAGTGCGTGGAACCATCAGGAGGTTCTGATCCACAGACCTCAGAGCCCTGGCTGGGGTGTAAGGCTGGAGGTCACTGATGTAAGACGGAGCCTGACTGTGCAAAGCTCTGAAGCTTAAAACCAGAATTTTAAAATGTATCCTGTAGGACACTGGCAGCCAATGAAGAGCTTTAAGGACAGGGGTGATGTGCTCCTCCTGCCTGTGCGGGTCAGGATTCTCTTATATAGCACAGTTCGTCTACAAGGCAACTCAGAGTGCTGAACAAAACATGATAGAAACAGGATCAGAACCTTAACCCTAAGACATAAATATTCACAGTATACAAAAGTCTACAATAAAATCTATCCAGCTCGTTCCTTCACTAGTCTAGACTTTTTGGCCTCCGTCACAACTTTTCAGGCAGAATTGTGGACCGCCCTGGAGCAGTCTCTCAGCTCTCATCCCAAACCATGAAGTATGCCACAGATAACATGCTTCTAACACGACAAGGACCGCACGGTGTGGTCTGATTCGTCTCGTTTCAAATACAGTACATGCTGAATATATTTGGAATCCGCGGGGAATGAACTGGTCCGATGTCTCTCCGTTGACAACCTTCGCCGCGGGGCGTGTCGCGGCCGACGGCGGCAGCAGCAGCAGCTCCTGTATCTCTCCCCAAAATCCAAAGTAACATATGTTTTTTATAACCGCGAGCTGCCTTTTACAACACGCCAGACCAGAATATATCGGAGCAGCTACAGCTCGGGCAGCGAAGCCAAAATGACCCAGGGCTAAAAGCGATTCCATATGACAGATATGAAAGAGCAGGAGGCTGGAGAGTTATGCCTCAAAGACCAGGATCATTATACAGAAGTCAAAACACACCACAAGCAACGGAAAGGGAACTATATGTGTCTCCTGCTGTCAGACGCTGAAACGTAAAGGACGGAGGCGAGGCAGGCTGGATACACGGAGCCACTCGGTTAAAAGGCATTTTACTTTTAGTTTTAGGCTTTCAACATTTCTTCTCAGACACAGACTGGACCTTTTATTTACTATGGAGCTGTAAAAGTATTGCTGCAAACACGTACAGATGTATATACGCACAACTGTCTTGCTCTAGAATACACAGGATTTACTTCTTTATTTTGCTGAAGTTAGAGATTTGATGTTATTTGTTCATTTATCTTGCTGTGAGCTCCTACTTACTACTGTTCCTACATTGTAAGAAGGAAATATTATGGATGAAATTTCAAAAAGGGCTGTAATGAATTATATGGAAGGATTTGTTGAATTTATTATATATGTGAATGACGCTAAAAAAACATCACAAACATGTATTTTTAAAAGTGTAATTCAAAGCTGGATAATAATAATAATAACAATAATAATGCATTGATGTTAAACTTAAAGCTTTTCTGGACTCTCATCTATAATCATGTCATTATTCTTTCTCTCCAAACACGGTGGGGATAAACTACAGTAGCCACAGCTGCCCTGGGGCACACTGACAGAAGCGAGGCAACCAGTCTGTGCCATCGGCCCCTCCCACCACCACAGACCATTCACACACACACCAGACTCTAATGTGGGGGAAGTGTCTTTGCAGCCGCCCCACTGTGGCACCTGGTGTTCCCCGCTGTCTCCCATCACAGTATTAACCAGGCCCTGCTCTGCTTAGCTTCAGAGGTCTGACAGGATCTGGCTTTCGCATGCAAGTATGTTCAACTCCAGTACAAAATCATATAAGGTTCTGTCCTGGATCCTCACAGTCCTCAGACCCTCCTGCATCGACAAAGAACCACTTTGAAACTAAATCCAGTGGGAAAAGTCAGAAACCTCCAGGTGGCCCACATTGAGAGAGGGATGCGCTTTTTTCATTTAAAAGAATAAAAAGAAAAGAAAAACGGGGCGGCATGTCGGCTGAGTGGTTAGCCCTCTCGCCTCTTTGCAAGAAGGTCCTGGGTTTCAAATCCCGATCGGAACAGGGCCTTTCTGAGTGGAGTTTGCATGTTCTCCCCGTGTCTTCGTATGTTTCCTCAGGGTGCTCCGGTTTCCCCTACCACCAAAAACGTTCACATTAGGTAAAATCCTCCAGCTCCTGATAGTCCTGACCAAGCCGAGCATCAACATCTGGAGATGGGATCCCGGGTGCTGTTGCTACGGCGACCACTGCTCCTGACGTAAGCCTTAGCGGCATCAGGATGGGTCAAATGCAGAAGATCTATCGCCCTACGGGGATCGATAAAGCGCATTTTTAGAGCTAACTCAGTTTCTTTTTGCTTTATGGAGTAACCCAAAATACTCAGAATACTTGTCATCGTCTGCAGCACGACTCGGCCGTTCAGTCTCTCCCCAGATCTCATTTCAGGGTCACAAAAGCCTCTGTCACTCACTCTGGAGAGTCATCGATTCACTCCTCTCTCTCATCACAGACTTTTGAGTGTTTTTCTCTTCTTCTTTGGAACCTGCAAAACCCCGACGCCAATCCGTCCAAATTGTTTTCGTATGCAGCATCAGATAGGCAGCGTCTGGGCTTTTGTTCGCCATTACGTTTTAATAAGGCGGACGCGACTGGAAAATAAATAATCAAGGACCTCGCTGACTCGGCTGCTTTGTGAATGAATCAATGAACTATTAGAGCTCGGTGCCGGCCGTGAAAACGCACAGGTCTCGCTCTGGGATTTAGAGACGGGGGAGGTCAGAGAGACGGCGGCTCGGAGTTGTCAGTCTCTGGAAGATGGTCGAGTCTCTTTCAGGCTTTTGTTCCTAATGGCGCCATACGTCAAGACGCACATAACTGTCAGCGAGAAGCCGGTTAGAGTGTCGCCGCTGTTGCATCACGGCGTCTTGTATGTGTGAGGCGGCAGGAGAGAAGAGAGAGGGCAAAGACTACTGCAGATTCTGAGGTATGAAATGTGTGTGACGGAGGTGAGTGGCAGCAGGAAGAACGTTTTTCTGTCATGAATAATGCATTTGTCGGTTGGTTTGAATGAGTCTTGCAACAGACCACATCCTGCTGTTTTATCTCAATAGAAAACATGTATTTTTGGGTAAGAAAGAGCCCTGTGAGTTCAATTTTTATTTTTTTATTTAACCTTTATTCAACCAGGAACAATCCCATTGAGATCAAGAACCTCTTTTTCAAGGGAGTCCAGGCCAAGAGGCAGCAAAGTTACCCATAAACTCAACAGACAGATACATTATAGTATATAGCCCTAAATCACAGCAGTGGTTAGAGCAGAGGACTTTACAAAGCTGTGGATTCGCCAACACAGATCAGAGAATCAGGATATGAGATGATAAAAAACACATAGAGCCATTGGTCCATAAGGGACAGCGACTAATGTCCATAAATGTTTATAAATGTTGTTGAATGTGGAGTGTCCTGGATCATCACCACTGTCCTTAGACCCTCCTCCATCAGCAAGAAACAACTCTAAGATAAGATTGTATATTGTATGTTAGTTTGTATATGGCATTGACTAGTATTTATACAGTATATATATTTTTTTTCATGCACTTGCCCAATCAGAAGAGTTTTGCATGAAGCCCCTGAGCACTCCAAGCCTCTCCCTCTTCTAACTCTAAGGTAAGATTCAATCAATTCAATTCAAATAACTTCATTTGCAGACGGAGCACCTGTGGGGATACATAAAAACACATGATATAAAATACATAAAATAGATGCTAATCCGCTGTTTAAAAGGAGGATTGAGCTGGAGATTGAAGATAAAGCCACGTTTTTGATACATTTTTGAAGACGTCCTCCAAACGCTCGCACACAAACCGACTTTAGCCAAGAACGCACTTACGGAAGAGTCTGCAGCTTCACTTTTAGCTTCAAGTTCAGCTTCGTAATGTCACTTTTACCTGTGTCGTATTCATCAAATCCATCTGACTTTGTATCAGATTCTTTGTCCTCTTTGTTGTTTGCACCATGAACGCCATAACACCGTGACAATACCATTTGTAATCTGACTTGATAACCCGGCTCCATAAAGAACCGATATTAGCCCGGGCCAGATGCCACACACTTATTAGCACCATATGGCCCCATGCATCACGCCACCTGTAATTATGCTATTAAAACCAACCACCTCCAGCCCACCCTCTAATGGAGCCCGCAGCCTCAGAGGTGATCCGTCTTGTGTCCACTCTATGACGGGAACTCAATCAACAGCCGTATGGACTTTTGAAAGGTGTTTGAAATGCCTGGACTCACGGGTCCTTGGGTATTGGCGTTTCATTCATTCTAATGGTGGAAAGTGTAACGGTAGATGTTTGAGTATCTAGTTCAATGTATTTGTGTAGCCCTAGATCACAGCATCAGTATCTGGGAGGACTTTATAAAACTGTGGAATTCGCCAACAACAGATTAGAGAATCAAATCGTTCAAACACTGTTGGTCCATAGGGGGCAGATGACCGCTGTCCAGAAATGTTTGTTAGTTGTTAGTAAATTGCTCGCTATGAACCAATGGCTCTTACTGTATGTGTTGTGATTGCATTCCCTGTGTCCCGACTGCTTGATTCTCTGATCTGTTGTTGGTGAATCAGCAACTTTGTAAAGTCCCTCGAGGCGACTGCTGCGATGATCCAGGGCGATTCCAAATTGACATTGAATTGAATAATGAATGTAATTTAAATAATTTCTAGTATAGTTTCAGCCTCTCCTTACTTTTGCTCTTCTAATTTACGTTTAGATGTATTATTATTATTAATTTTATCGGGCTGCGCTATCCTTAAGCTACCACCAAAGGAAGGTGGAAGGTTTTTTTTTTTT
>OZ035843.1:26516119-26533619 GCA_964034765.1 Knipowitschia caucasica
TGAGCTGGGTTAAAGTGGTCCAATCCATTAGCTGGATTAAAGTGGTCCAACCCATGAGCTGGGTTAAAGTGGTCCATTCCATGAGCTGGGTTAAAGTGTCCAACCCATGAGCTGGGTTAAAGTGGTCCAATCCATGAGCGGGGTTAAAGTGGTCCAATCCATGAGCTGGGTTAAAGTGGTCCAATTTCATAAACTGGGTTAAAGTGGTCCAATCCATGAGCTGGGTTAAAGTGGTCCAATCCATGAGCTAAGGTAAAGTGGTCCAAACAATAAGATGGGTTAAAGTGGTCCAATCCATGTGCCGTGGTAAAGTGGTCCAATCCTTGAGCTGGGTTAAAGTGGTCCAATCCATGAGCTGGGTTAAAGTGGTCCATTCCATGAGCTGGGTTAAAGTGGTCCAACCCATGAGCTGGGTTAAAGTGGTCCAATCAATGAGCAAGGGTTAAAGTGTCTAATCCATGAGCTGGGTTGAAGTGGTCCAATCCATGAACGGGGTTAAAGTGGTCCAATCCATGAGCTGGGGTAAAGTGGTCCATTCCATGAGCTGGGTTAAAGTGGTCCAATCCATGCGCCATGGTAAAGTGGTCCAAACCATGAGCTGGGTTAAAGTGGTCCAATGAATCATCATATTTGACAATGATGGCTAATTGATAAATCCTGATTGTTTGCTACCACGATGAAGCCTGATCCAGATTGAGTCCTGGATCTATAGTATGTAGCAAATCTCTCTCCCCGAGGTTTCTCACTTTTTATCTGATTTCTTCCAATGACTGTATTGATAATTTATGGGCAATATTTTAATTCTAGAGTCAGAAAACCTCTCTGAGTATGATGTCATAGTGGTGCAATGACATCATACTTTTACAGAACTGAGACTAGAGCTTTCAGACACAAGTTAGCGGATCTAAAAACTTCCAGGTCTGTGTGTGATCCGGAGACAATGGTTAAAAACTCCCAAAGAATTTAATTTGCATAATAAATCCCCCATAGGTCGAACAATAAGATCCCAGGTCTGTGTTTTTGAGAAATGCTTCCGATACAAAACAACACTTTTCTGTCCTTTTTCAAATCCAAAAGTGGTCCGCATGACTTCCGCTGCCATTTCCAACCCTCAGATATGACTCCGGAGCAAATTATCCCGTGAATGCCAGACTATTTAGTTGTTGTCAGACGAAAAGTTAATGAATTCCTCCCGCTCCACGGCTCTGTGACTGCGGCGTTTGCTACAGCTGTATCCCGTGTAATTCCCAGTGTTTTATGTGCCCTTTCCGCCCACTCATCCCGGCATTCCCTCGGCGTTCCAAACAATTACGGACCTTAAACAACAAACGCGCCGCTGCGGTCGCCGTGTCGCAATCCCCCGGAGTCAGCAGCCCTCCTCAATCGGACCGCGCCATCCTGGATCTTAATTAAAATCGTAGCCGGCAATCCTGAAGTTTTACGATCCGTGGCGTTCCGAAGGCGATTCTGGGATGGAGGGATGTGAGCATATGGTGAGAGGTGTGAGAGGACTGGAGGATGGGGGATGCTCATACTGCGGTGGTCGTACTGCGGGAGAAAGCATGGATCCTGTAAAACATCTGAACGCTAAGCAGGGCAGGGCCTGGTTAGAACCGTGATGGAAGACATATTCAAATCCATACAGTGGGGCGGCACGGTGGCTGAGTAGATTGCACCATCGCTTCTCAGTAAAAAGATCCTGGGTTTGAATCCCGGTCGGAGCAGGACCTTTCTGTGTGGAGTTTGCACGTTCTCCCCGTGTCTGCGTAAGTTTCCTCCAGGTGCTCCGGTTTCCCCTATACCACTAAAAACACGTACAATAGGTCTGAATGTAAAGAGTCATCTGTGTGGAGAAAATGGAACAATATCTGAACTCTGGACTTTGTAAAGTCAATCACTTCACTTCACAAATATTTGGCCCAGATAGAAAATAAGATCCAAAATTGTGTCAAATACTGTGAATTTGTCAAAAACATGTATATACTTAAACTATTACTATACTTCTGGCCCCAACCACTTCCTATGTTTTTAATCTGGGCCCCCGACCAAGATGAGCTTTAGACTCTTCCGACATTTTGCATTTTCGAGTCGTGGGAAAAAACATGCAAATATGAGGCAGATTTAATTAAGCAGCAGATTCCGGCGTCTCCTCATCAGTAAAAGGTTATCGCCGCCGTCGGTTCAGAAGCGTCGTCATAATTCACATTCCACCGTCTCTCTCTGATTCCATCTCCCCATTCGCCGCTTCATAATTAATGCCGATGACCTCGTTCAAATCAATGGGATAAATCTCCTAACGACAAAGGCCCGTCTCGCCGCTAATGACCGCCATCGCTCACGTCTCATCCATCGCTGTGTTTTTCAGAAGAGTCAGTGAGGGAGAAACATAACGGGCTGGGTTTTAGTCAGGGTGCCCCGGGGCAGCTGCGGCTACAGGAGCAACATGTTGCAAAAGTAGTGTGGATTTGTACAGTACCTGGAGAAAGACAGTTGGTATTCGCCCTGAGTCTGAAGGTTGTGGGTTCGAGTCCACCATGAGACCTTCTTCACAACTCCCACTGATGTCTGCTGTCATTGTCTCCTTGGGCAAGACACTAAACCTAATTTTCCTGAATCTATTTGTTGCACGTCTTTCTGTGTGTGTGTGTGTGTGTGTGTATGTATATATGTGTGTGTGTGTCTTAATAACATGTGGTTTGGGGTGGGTATGCTGGGCTGGAGGGTTGACGGGTAATGAGACTGTTATTAACCAGGATCTAATTTCCAATAAAAATGCGATTGATTCATGCACGTTTCACTGCGTTTTTACCCAAAATTAAAAAGTGTTTTGTTTTTACACAATGCGAGATCATCAGAGGAGAAAAACATCTGCACCTACAGTATTTACCAAGAAGCGTTGTTCCTCTCTGGCAGAAGACGGCTGAGGCTGAGGCAGAAGCAGCCATAATAGTACAATACTGCAAATACAAAATGCACAACCGTACTTATTTAAGTCACTAATGCACTGGGAATAAAACCTGCACTGTTTCTTTAAATGCCACTTTTTTATTGTGCATAATATATCCTGAAAAGACCTTTAGCATGTTTGCACAATTCTTGAGTGTTTCTATCCATGCCAGATGTGACGAGTACATTTCTCTACGTCTTATCAATCAATCAATCAATCAACGTTTATTTGTAGAGCGCCTTTCCTACACAAGGCAACGCAAAGCGCTTCACATCCCCTATCACATCATGCATAAATCAAACACATTAAGAGCACAAGATATATTAAAAACATTAAAAATAAAATCACAAAAATTAAAAACCTTTAAACATTAAAATCACAGATGGGACTAAAATCATAAATAGTCACAGTGCATTAAAAAGATTAAAGATAAAAACAAAGATGAAAAGATAAAATCATTCAGTTGTATATGCGCAGCTAAACAGAATTGTTTTGAGCCTAGATTTAAAAGATGCCAGAGTAGACGCCTGTCTCACATTCTCAGGAAGAGGGTTCCAGACTCTAGCTGCATGAATCTGAAATGCAGTTTGCCCATGTCTAGTACCGACTCTGGGCACTAACAGGAGTCCAGTCCCTGTGCTCCTCAGAGTCCGGGTCGGTTCATATGGCACAAACATGTCATGGATGTACCTTGGCGCGAGACCATGGAGAGACTTGTACACAAGTAAAGCTGCTTTGAAGTCTATTCTCTGAGGAACAGGAAGCCAGTGCAGAGACCTGAGAACTGGACTAATGTGGTCGTACTTCCTAGTTCTGGTCAGGACTCGAGCTGCTGCATGTTGAATGTACTGCAGCTGTTTTACAGCCTGTTTGGAGAGACCTGTGAGCAGGCCATTGCAATAGTCTAACCGACTGGAGACAAAAGCGTGTATAAGAGTCTCCAAGTCTGCCTTAGACACTATGTTTTTAATTTTAGCAATGTTTTTTAGGTGGTAATAAGCTGCTGATGTTACAGATTTTATGTGGCTTTTGAAATTTAAGTCTGAGTCCATTATCACTCCTAGATTTCTGACCTGATTTGAGGGTTGTAGAGATAGAGCCTGGAGGTGACAAATAACGCTCTCTCTTTGTTTCTGGGGTCCGAAAACAATTATTTCAGTTTTGTCGGTGTTTAGTTTGAGAAAGTTATTTTGCATCCAATCACCGATTTGCTGGACACAGTGAAGGAGCGAGTCCACTGGTTCATGCTCTCCTGCTGTCAGGGACACATAGACCTGAGTATCGTCAGCGTAATTGTGATAAGAGACATTATTACTGTGAATCAACTGACCTAGAGGCAACATGTAAATATTAAACAGAAGAGGACCCAGGATTGACCCCTGTGGCACTCCGCAGGTCAGGGCCAAGTGGTCTGAGGTACAGTTTTCGATCTCCACAAAAAACTTTCTGTCTTGTAAATAGGACCTAAACCAGCTTAGGGCGGTGCCAGCAACACCAACCCAGTCCTCAAGTCTCTGAATGAGGATGCCATGATCAATAGTGTCAAAAGCAGCACTAAAATCTAACAGAAAAAGGACTGAGACTTTTCCTGCGTCAGTGTTTAGTTTGATGTCATTTGTTACCTTTATTAGCGCGGTCTCAGTGCTGTGGTGGGGTCTAAACCCTGACTGGAACATATCATAAGCGTTATTGATTATTAAAAATTCTGTAAGTTGTTGATAGGCAACTTTTTCTAGAATTTTTCCCATGAAAGGCAGATTTGAAATGGGCCGATAATTTTTGAGTGCCAGGGCTTCCAGACTCCTCTTTTTTAGGAGGGGCCTGATGACCGCCGTTTTCAAGGCCATTGGGAATGTTCCAGATTCAAGAGACATATTAACTATTTGTGTAAGTGAAGGTAAAAGACTGCTCAGAACTGACTTGAGAAATCTAGGAGGTAATACATCCAGGCTGCATGTGGAGGAACTCAGACTAGTGATTATCTCCTGGACAGTTTCAATTTGTACTGGTGTAAAGTGCGTCAGCCCAAAAAGCCTCACTGGCGGTTGGATTATTATTTCTATCGTGGAGGTGATGGCGTTTTTGATACCTTGGACTTTGTCATTAAAGAACTGAGCAAACTCATTACATTTAGATTTGGAAGTAAGTTCTGATGGCATCTTAACAGGGGGATTCGTCAATCTATTTACTGTTGAAAACAGAACACGTAGATTGTTGCTACAGCCTTCAATAGTTTCAGAAAAGTACATTTCCCTCGTTCTACGTAGTTCCCTGTTAAAATTGCACAACGCATCTTTGAAGATCTCATGGTCAACTTTGAGATTTGACTTTCGCCACTTCCGCTCGGCCTTCCGGCACTCTCTCTTCTGTGCCCTGACCGAGTCTGCTTTAGTCCATGGCGCTTTTTGCTTGTTTGTAACTATTTTAACCTTTACAGGAGCAATTGTATCCAGAACATTCAAAACAGTGGTGGTGACAGAGTCAAGTAATTCATCTACAGTAACACACAACGTGTTCTCAAAGTTTACCCTCCCCATGAACAGTTCGCCTGTATTATCATTTATGTGTCTTCTTCTAACAACCGAAGATTCAGCTGGTGGTTTACAATCAAGACACATGTCAAAAAATACACAGAAATGATCAGACAGAGAAACATTGACCACATTTACATTTGAAATATTAACCCCCTTGGTAATTAACAGATCGAGAGTATCTTATCTTCTCTAACATCTGTGTACATATTAGACAGGGTTAGGTTTAGTCATCTACCATTATCTACTATGTAAGACCTCAACCTGATCCTCGGCTCTCATCCTTCCAAACCCTAATAACCCGCCGTCACCTGTGGCCTTTGAGAATCCCGTCTCCTCCAACTCGAGGACCTCAGACCTGGCTGACTCACTCGTCTCCTCTCGCACCACTCTATAATTAAAAGTAGTTCTGGAGAGACGCTCTGCTCGGGCTCTTATTGCACCAGCGTCCTGCAGCAAAGTTTGGAGGCTCCTCATTATGGGACGCAGGCTGCAGACGGAGCACCGCGGGAGCTGCAGCAAACAGAACGGCTTAGAAAACACCAGTTATTTATAAATGTGCGATGCAGACGAGGCCGAGGGACGGAGATAATGCCGGGGTTTAGCAACATACGGCTGCTTCAGACTGATACAGGGAGAGGGTTCTGTCTCTGATGTCATGGTGAGTCAACAAACTGTCTAGACATTTGTCACAACATGGAAGTAAAAAGTACAAGGTACAGTTTTTTTTATCTCGGAGGACTAGAAAACCTTCGAATTCAACAAGACGAATCCCCAATTGAGAAAGAATATCCACTCTCACGAACGGACGATCCAGGACTGAGGCTGTAGATCCAGGACTGAGGCTGTAGACCCAGGACTGAGGCTGTAGATCCAGGACTGAGGCTGTAGATCCAGGACTGAGGCTGTGGACCCAGGACTGAGGCTGTAGACCCAGGACTGAGGCTGTAGACCCAGGACTGAGGTTAGATCCAGGACTGAGGCTGTAGACCCAGGACTGAGGCTGTAGATCCAGGACTGAGGCTGTAGACCCAGGACTGAGGCTGTAGACCCAGGACTGAGGCTGTAGACCCAGGACTGAGGCTGTAGACCCAGGACTGAGGCTGGTTTTGATGTCATCACACAAAAAACACACACACCTAAAGAAGAAAAACAAAATGTGGTCAAAACTAAAGTGAATATGGCTTTGGCTTAATATAACGTGCGACTCCAGAGGTTCTCAGTGAGGGCTAGCTTCCATCTGTTAGCATCCATGCGGCTATTTTATCTAGCATGAATCTGGACATGCTTTGGATTGATGTCACATTATTGATTCACTTTGACTTGTGTGTTTCTTGTGTATAACTTTTAGCTCCACTGATATTCCCGTTTCTTTCGGCCTGGATAGACACAGTCCCAACATGTGTCCCTGGATGGATCTATTTCTGCTCCCGTCTGCTGCGACTGGCCCTTGTCTCGTCTCGTATCTTTTCTATACTCCCAGAATGCATCCCTCATCTGCATACGTTCCAGTTCTTTCCGTCGCGGCGAGAGCAAAGAAACGCCGCGGTGATGAGTGACGCGAAACACGGCGCTTTGACAACGCCGCCTTTGATGCTTCAGCTTTGTTGTCACAGTGGACACAGTATGGAAGAGGCTTTTGTGGAATCAAACACGCCAACGACAAAGCGGGAAGCAGGAAGCGGCGTGTGTCGAGTTTGTGAGGATTAGAATTTGAATTATTTATGAGACGTGAGATCCAGAGAGATTAGAAAGGCTGTGTGGACGAGCACAGGACGTAGCACTTGAGAGGAGTTTTACGTGGCAAAAATCTCTGGGACATTTGACTGGAGTGATAGTGTTAACGGCATTAGCAAAGTTAGCGTCGAAAGGAGCAACGTTAGAGACGAAAGGAGCAACGTTAGCGACGCAAGGAGCAACGTTAGCGACGCAAGGAGCCGACAATCAGTTTTGTCTCAGGAAAAATGTAGCTAGACTTGATCCAATTAGAACACTTGACTGTAAATTTCTCTTGTGTGAAGCGTTGGCAACGAAAGTAGCAATGTTAGCAACGCAAGGGGCGACATTAGCGATGCTACGACAAGTTAACACCATCCATCCGCTTCTCCTTAATCCATTTCTGGGTCGGGGAGGTGCCAGTCAGAGCTGCAGCCAGTCCACAGAGCACCAGCCCCTCACTGATCCTCCTGCAGGAGCTGAGTCCACAGGAGCATTGATTTTTACAGTGGGGGCTTCAGGTAAAGTGGGGTTAAGTGTCTTGCCCAAGGACACAATCACAACAGTCATCCGTGAGAGTCGTGATGTAGGTCTCCTCGTAGGCTCGAAACCCACGACCTTCAGGCTCTAAGGCCAATGCTCTACCAACTGAGCCACTGTCGCCCTCCAGTCCAACTCTTCAATTTGTTTTTATTTTTCAATGTATTTTTTTTTTACTCTTAAAGAAATATGAACCTTGATGTAAATAGCATCTTTTCAGCGATCAGTTTTATGATTCTGGGCTCTACATGAAACACAATTGATTTGACTCCACTTTCAGAATGAGCTCTTGAATCAGTTCCTCAAGACAACACCGGTCCCATATCATGCTTTTTGACCTTTCTCTGTTTTAAACGTCATTACAGCTATTTTCCCAAAGTAGTTTTTTCATTGATTAACTACCTCTAACCCTCAAGCTTTAGTTGGAAAACAATCTTTCAGGCAGTAGTAGTAGTAGTAGTAAGTAATCTTTATTTATATACCGCCTTTTCACTGCAGATCAGAGTCTCAAAGCGGTTTACAATTGTTAATTTATTTTTGGGCATTTGTCTCTCACTCCACACAGAGATGGGAGCGGGGCCAGTACAGGAGGCACATGCCAGAACTATTGGACATATTTTTTGTGGTAGGGGAAACCGGAGTACACGGAGGAAACCTACGCAGACACGGGGAGAACATGCAAACTCCACTCAGAAAGGCCCTGGTCCGACCGGGATTCGAACCCAGGACCTTCTTGCTGAGAGGCGAGAGTGCTATCCACTCAGCCACCGTGCCGCCCGGCAGTACAACGACTCGGTTCACTTAGTTATGCCCCGCCTCCAGGAGGTGATTGACAGGTGGAGAAACCAGAACAATTATGGACCCTCTACCACAGTCTGTGTTCGCTTCTGTACTGTTTCTCTGCTATTGTCAGTGATTAAAAGTGTTAGCATCATGTGGGGTAAATGTGTTTTTGGTGTAAATATGCGGCAACACTATTTGGTTCGAAGACAAAGAATGCGGCGAGTGTTGCAGGACTTTCTATTCACGGGGATCTCACAAGTTAAAAGTGTTGTATGGGACCTTTAAACAAGAAAACAATGGACCTGAGCCGCAAATAATAACATCACACCTCAAAGCTCCATTTTTGAGCCAAAGAAAGTGGTCAGAGCTTGTGCTTGAACCTGTCCGGCGTCTCTCTGAGCTGGTTAATAACTTTGAACACCCTCCAGGACAAAGATAATGAAGCAGAAAAAACAAGTGCTTTAATTCAAGGCCATGCTTTGTTCCTGGTGGATGTGTGTTTGAAGCTGGTTAGCGTCGACGCTGCCAAGTCATGAAGGATGGGAGTTTGTTGGCAATATTTATCAGGATTCACAAAACAACATGACAGAATAAATTACAGACAAGGCTTAAATACTGGAGACATTTGTTGGAACGCAGTCGGGTCATTACCATTTGTTTTGTTCAGTTTCTGACCAACTGCTCACAGACAGAAGTAGAAGAAGCGTTCTCTGCGGTGTCGATGGGAAATGTGTGGCTTTGGTCCAGGCTGTTGTTGTAGGGACTCGGAGACCAGGCCAGGACTCTCTTATCGGCATCTGGCGTCGTCAAAACTGTTCAACAATGAAAAAGTCTGGGCCTGGATCAAACACGACGATTGTGGACGTTTTTCTAATTGTAAAACCAACCGTCACTTTAAATCCTTGGTCCCAAATGCAAACAGCCTGAGCCAGGAAGTAGAACCGCGTTAGTCCTGGTTTCTCTGCACTGGCTTCTTCTGGCTCAGAGGGCGGCTGCGGCTGTAAAGTTGTTGTGTCCTTAGGCAAGACACTTCACCCTCATTAGAATGAGTCTGGGGCATGGTCCTATAAAAACTGGATAGGGTATTACAGCTCGGAGCTGAAGGTACATGTGCTCAGGGGATTCTCGTGGTACTGCAGACGAGACTAAAATCAAGTGGGCCACACAGACATTTTCCCCGTAGAACTCAATGTAATCTAAAACAGCTCGACCTCAGCTGACCGAGAACCTGACAGAGAACCTGACAGAGAACCTACAGCTTTCACAAAGGAGGATGTGATGTTTTTACTTTGAAAGCCTCAGTGCATTGGACCGGAACCGGATGTACTTGATACAGGACAGTGATATTGCGGCCTCTAAAAGACCGGATAATAAATAAGCTCTCCACAATGCATATCGTCTTTTCTGCATCGAGTTAACTTACAAACATTACATTGGCGACGAGTGTAAAGGCTAAGGCAACGCAACGTAAGAGACACATGTTGTTGCGCCGAAGATCAAAGAGGTGAACTGCAAACTAGCCCGACACGTAAAACTACAGCAGAGCTAGTTGGAACAGGGCTAACAAACAAGCATGGCTACACACGCCTCACCTCTCCCTCATTTCGACACGGAAACCGAACCGAGTTCTGTCGGACCTCGTTGGAACAAGTGGTTGCAGAGGTTTGAAAACTACACCACTGCTGTTAACATTACTGGCGATGCAAGATTAAAAGCACTGCTGCTGCACGTTGCCGGAGAAAGAGTGCATGATATTTACGACACATTGTCAGCAGATGGCGACAAATACGCTGATACTAAACAGAAACTCACAGCCTATTTCACACCCAAGAGAAACGTCCAGTATCAAGTCTACTTGTTCAGAAAAGCTGTACAGGAACCTGGGGAAAACTTGGACACTTACCACACAAGATTAAGGATTTTAGCAAAAAACTGTGAGTTTGCAGACACAAATGTGGAAATCAAGACACAAATCATACAAAGCTGTGCGTCATCACGTCTGCGCAGAAAAGCATTGAGAGAGCCCGATCTATCTCTAGAGGATATTCTGAACCATGGCCGTGCATGTGAGCTGTCTGAAATGCAAGCTACAGGCATGGAAGGTGGTAGTGTGGCCACAGTAAATAAATTATACCACAAAGTTAAACCAAAAAACCCAGAGAGCGGCAACTGGTCGCCCAAAAGGCTGTCTAACAACCGCTGTAGAAATTGTGGAGGCAGCTACCCTCATGAAGGTGAATGTCCAGCGAAAGGTAAAGAATGTAAAGCATGTGGCAAGTTGAATCATTTTGCACGACAATGCCGTTCAAAACCAAAGGAGACAAAATACAAAAGTCAAAGAAGTTACAAAAGTCTCAAAACTTCCAAAAGTGTGAATCAGGTATCAGAAGGTGCTTCACGTGAGAAAACGGGTGACACATCCAGCAGCGATGAGGCCTATGTTTATGTTGTTAAAGCAACTAACACCACCAAACTTCCACAAACTACTGTCACAATGATGGGTACCCAGACTCTTGTCCTAATTGACTCTGGGGCCACAGCCAACTGTATAAGTGAAACAACTTATGACAAACTGCTTCCACGCCCAACACTGAATCCAACTGACACCAAGATCTACCCCTATCGCTCAACCGAGTCATTGCCAGTGTGTGGTGCGTTTGAGTGTAGTGTGGAAAAACATGAGAAGAAAATAAAATGTACCGTGTTTGTGATTAAAGGTGACTGCTTCAACATTTTGAGCTATGAAACTTCAAAGGATTTAGGCCTGATTCACATCATTACAGCAGTATCTGGCCACACACAGCACTCTGTGGCCGATGAGCTCGTTGAAAGCCACCCAAAGCTGTTCAAAGGCATTGGAAAACTCAAAGATTTTCAGGTAAAGCTGCACATTAACACAGATGTTAAAACCACGTGCCAACCACATCAACGTGTTCCCTTCCATCTACGCCAAAAAGTGGAGGACGAACTTCAAAAGCTACAAGATGATGACATAATTGAGGAGGTCACTGGGCCAACACCATGGGTTTCACCCATAGTAACACCTCCGAAACCAAAAGATCCAAACAAAGTGAGGATTTGTGTTGATATGAGGCAGGCGAATACAGCCATTGAAAGAAAACGCCATATCACACCCACGATCGATGATGTAATACACGAGTTGAATGGTTCAACTGTGTTCTCCAAGCTCGATCTCAGAGCAGGGTACCACCAACTAGAACTTCATCCAGACAGTCGGTACATAACCACGTTCACCACTCATCTTGGACTGAGACGATACAAGAGACTAAGTTTTGGTATATCCTCCGCAGCTGGAAGTGTTCCAAAATGCAATATATCAAACGCTCCAAGGACTGAAAGGAGTAAAAAATCTCAGTGATGATATCATTGTTTATGGCCCAAATCAAACTGAGCATGACAACAACCTCAGAGCTCTATTTAAAAGACTTACAGAGACTGGTCTCACACTGAATCGTGAGAAATGCGAATTCAACAAGACAAAACTTGAATTCTTTGGCTTCATTTTTTCTGCGGGTGGCGTGTCAGCAGACCCCAAAAAGGTCGCAGCCATTCAGCACGCTCCTGATCCGAAAACACCTGCAGACATCAAAAGTCTTCTGGGCATGGCAAATTACTGTTCCAGATTCATCAAAGACTTTTCCTCGATCTCAGAGCCTCTCCGTAAGCTTACAAGACAAGACACACAATGGACATGGGGACATGAACAAAAAGTGGCACTCCAAGCGCTTAAAGACAATCTCACGAGTGACACAACCTGTCATACTTCTACCCAGGCAGACAAACTGAACTGATAGTTGACGCTAGTCCTGTGGGACTGGGTGCAATCCTTTGTCAAAAAGATGAAAAGGGGATGAAGCATATTGTTGCATACGCAAGTCGTTCGCTCAGTGATGTGGAGACGAGATATTCTCAAACAGAAAAAGAAGCTCTTGCCATTGTATGGAGCTGTGAACACTTTCACCTTTACATTTATGGACATCCATTCATACTTGTAACTGATCACAAAGCACTGGAGATCATATGGAATAACCCAAGATCAAAACCACCAGCCAGGATAGAAAGATGGGGACTCAGACTCCAACCATACAACTTCAGAGTAGAATACAGAAAAGGTGCGGACAATCCTGCTGATTTCATGTCCCGACATCCGCTACCGTCACACAATAGTGAAAGCACAAGAGCAAGTAAAGTTGCAGAAGAATATGTGAACTTCTTCTCGTTTCACTCCACACCAAAGGCCATGACACTACTAGAGATAAAAACTGAGACTCTGAAAAATTCTCTTCTGCAGGAAGTGATCTGTTGCATCAGAAACAACACATGGCATCTAACTGAAAAGTCACACAATTCTGAAACACTGACGAAATTTAAACATGTCTGTAGTGAACTGACAGTAACCCAAGATTCAGACATCCTTCTCAGAGACACAAGAATCGTCATTCCTACTACTTTACAAGACAGAGCCATTCAGCTTGCCCATGAAGGACATCAGGGCATTGTGAAAACAAAATCACTGCTACGAACCAAAGTGTGGTTCCCAGACATTGATCGAAAAGTGGAAGCCATAGTTCACAATTGTCTGGCATGTCAATCAAACACACCGATCACACAAAACGAGCCACTAAGAATGTCACCTTTACCAGAAGCACCATGGCACAACGTGAGCGCAGATTTCTATGGACCTCTTCCCACAGGAGAGTATCTTCTCGTCATAACTGATGATTACTCTCGCTATCCTATTGTTGAAACTGTGAGGTCAACGTCAGCTGGTACTGTCATCCCAGTCATGGATAAGGTGTTCTCTGTCTTTGGAATACCCAGAGTTGTAAAAACTGACAATGGTCCGCCATTCAATAGTGATGCATTCTCACAATTTGCAGACTATCTTGGTTTTCATCTTCGGAAGATAACACCTCTTTGGCCTCAAGCTAATGCCACAGTTGAAAGATTCATGAGAACACTAGGCAAAGCTCTGCGTGTAGCTGAAACAAAAGGTGTTCCCTGGAAACAGCAACTAAACATCTTTCTGCGTGAATACCGATCAACGCCCCACAGCACGACAGCAAGTTCACCATATGAGGTACTGTTTCAACGCAAAATGTATACAAAAATCCCTTCCATCAGTATCACCGCAAAACAAAGTTCAGATGCTAATGTGAGAACAAGAGACAATAAGGCAAAATCAAAAATGAAGGACAATGCAGATTTAAAGCGCCATGCCACGCCACATTCACTCACTCTTGGTGACACTGTGCTCCACTGTCAACCAAAGCATAACAAACTGTCACCACCGTACAACACCAAACCCTACAAAGTGACCAAAGTGAATGGATCTGCAGTTACTGCAACACGCGACGGACACTCCATTGTCAGGAATGCTTCTTTCTTCAAGAAAATCACACCTGACATCAAAAACGTCATCATCAATCCAAAAGATAGTCCTGTCACATGTGTCGAACCCAGGTATCCCTCCAGGAATAACAGACGCTTACCTGCTCACTTACAGGATTACATTGGACCCAAAGACTAGCATCTATTCGGAGTGCAAAGTTTAGATTGGTCGTTATAAGCTACAGTAAATGTTTTGTTTGATTGTCAAAAGCACTTTTTTGTTACATGCTGTGTAGACCAATGTTGAATTACCTTTTCATGACCTGTGTGTTAAATTTTGCAGGGTACGTTTGGATATAGCACAATGGTGTTGATGTTGCAGTTCGTAAACTGTACAATGTTTACAGTGTCTTTATACTTAAAAAAAAAAAAAAAGAGCAAATGTGATGTTTTACACAAGTGTTTTTACTTTGAAAGCCTCAGTGCATTGGACCGGAACCGGATGTACTTGATACAGGACAGTGATATTGCGGCCTCTAAAAGACCGGATAATAAATAAGCTCTCCACAATGCATATCGTCTTTTCTGCATCGAGTTAACTTACAAACATTACAGAGGATTCTGTGGATTTTAGTGTTTAGTGTTCTTTGTCGTCCTGAATATTTTCGGTTTTCTTTAAACCCACACTTTACTGCCACAAACCCTGCTCCTTTCCTTCCCGCTCTGATCAGCAGCTCTGATTGGTCAGAGCGTGACCGAGCCCCTCTGTGCACGTGCATGAGAACCACACACACGTATTTGCTACAAAGCATCATGGGAGATCGTCCTCTAATCTTTTGGTCCTCGTGTATGTCCCGTGCGACACTGAGCACCAGCTACTGATTTGAAAAGGGCGCCATCTTGGATTGCCGGGGCTTGGTGTGGTTTGTGTGTGAATGGTGGTGGTGGGAGGGGCCAAAACACTGTATGAAATGGCTGCAGTATCGGTGTTAATGTTGATGAAATAATGAGAGGTTCTGATGATTGCGGGTCACATCTTTGCTAATGTAAAGTGACACTGTTGGCGTGAGCGTGCGGCCCCTGCTGCTCCCTGCTGCTCCCTGCTGCTCCCTGCTGCCCCCTGCTGCTCTGGCAGACGGCCTGGTGGTTGGAGGCTCCACGCTCAGGCTCCAGCCCAGAGCCCGGTGCTGTGTCTCTGGCTGCAGCAGAGAGAGGCTCAGGGTGAATCACCTTTAATCTCTGCTAATGAACTGCCACCGTCCACACACGGAGAACACACAAACACACAGAGAAAGAGAGAGAGACAGACAGAGAGAGAGAGAGATGGAGAGAGAGAGAGAGAGAGACACAGACAGAGAGAGAGAGAGACGGAGAGAGAGAGAGAGAGAGACCACTCTTCACAGAGAGAACACACAAACACAGACGGCCAGAAGTTTCTATGGAAGATGTGGATTTAAAGCTGTGGTACCTAACTTTCAAACCATAAAACATGTATCTCTCTCTCTCTGCATTTGCATATGGGCATAGGGAGCCCCCTGCTGGAGAAGTATGGTAACTTGAGCACTATCCTCTCCTCCTTCCTACTTTACCTGTTTAGCATTATTAGGATTTTGACTGTAGTTTGTTCATTGCTATTCACCCGTTGTCCCATTGTCTGTTTCATGGTACGATGACGGGATCTCTGAGCCTGGCCTCCTCCATCTACACCTGCGGACTGCCCCGCCTGACCCGCCTGGGAGTGCTTCAGTCCTGCACCGGACCTGTCCACGTTCAGCGGCCACTGGTCCACGTCCTGTAGCTAGCTTAGGTCCTGGATCATTAGCTTCAGTCCTCGTTCTACAGTCTGAGTCCTGGATCTATTGCTTGTCCGTCCCTGGGTCTCCCCGAGGTTTTGCACTTTTTCCCACTGGGTTTTCTCATGAGTTTTTCCTTGCCGATGCAGGAGGGTCTGTTGGGCAGTTAGTGTCCAACCAGAAGGACTGTGATGATCCAGACACTTTAACATTCTACATGTATGACATTTATCAACATGTGTTCTCTGATCTGTGTTGGTGACGTCTCTGAAATGATGCTGTTGTGATTTAGGGCGATACAAGAATAAATTGTATTGTATTGTATTCTTCCACTTCATCCGTTGCCGGGTCGCGGGGGCAGCAGTCTGAGCCGAGACGAGTGAGGACAGTTCTCGTTGTTTCCCTTTTCTGTGACAGAGACAGAACCTTTAAATAAACATGTGAAAACTGGAGACAGAATCCAACCGTTTTCAGAGCGAGGAACATGTTAAATGGATTTTCTTGTTGTACTTTGAAAATTAGGTCCCCCAGCTTTAAAAGTGCACCCAATCTTGACCATACCCCACACAATTATCTAAAAATATTCATAAATAATCTCACCGTCTTTGATCCGCGACGGTGACTTTCTCAGACGTGATTTTTCTCTCTCTCCATAAAATCCGTTTCATCACTTCCTCAAACCTCAGACTCAGAACCGTTTCTTCATATCTGCTTCCAGCGCAGTATTTACAGCCGCTGCTTCGACCCCTGGGCTGATGAGTCTGAAGGAGCCCGCCAGGTCCAGAGACTCATTGGGCTTCGATCGGGCCCCGACAGACGGATGGGGCCTCGTGGAAGACATTAGCCCGAGTCGTAAACAACCGAGCGCCCGACTGGACTCCTTTAACACAGCGACCGCAGGCGATGGAGGCGAAGGAGGCGATGGAGGCGATGGAGGCGATGGAGGCGAAGGAGGAAAAGGAGGCGGTGGAGGCGATGGAGGCGGTGGAGGCGGTGGAGGCGATGGAGGCGAAGGAGGCGGTGGAGGCGATGGAGGCGATGGAGGCGATGGAGGCGGTGGAGGCGGTGGAGGCGGTGGAGGCGGTGGAGGCGGTGGAGGCGAAGGAGGCGGTGGAGGCGATGGAGGCGGTGGAGGCGATGGAGGCGGTGGAGGCGATGGACGCGAAGGAGGCGGTGGAGGCGATGGAGGCGATGGAGGCGATGGAGGCGAAGGAGGCGAAGGAGGCGATGGAGGCGTGGAGGCGGTGGAGGCGGTTGAGGCGATGGAGGCGAAGGAGGCGGTGGAGGCGATGGAGGCGATGGAGGCGATGGAGGCGGTGGAGGCGGTGGAGGCGATGGAGGCGAAGGAGGCGGTGGGAGGCGATGGAGGCGGTGGAGGCGGTGGAGGCGGTGGAGGCGATGGAGGCGATGGAGGCGGTGGAGGCGGTGGAGGCGAAGGAGGCGATGGAGGCGGTGGAGGCGGTGGAGGCGGTTGAGGCGGTTGAGGCGATGGAGGCGAAGGAGGCGGTGGAGGCGATGGAGGCGATGGAGGCGAAGGAGGCGATGGAGGCGTGGAGGCGGTGGAGGCGGTTGAGGCGATGGAGGCGAAGGAGGCGATGGAGGCGATGGAGGCGGTGGAGGCGGTGGAGGCGCTGGAGGCGGTGGAGGCGGTGGAGGCGATGGAGGCGGTGGAGGCGATGGAGGCGATGGAGGCGGTGGAGGCGGTGGAGGCGAAGGAGGCGAAGGAGGCGATGGAGGCGATGGAGGCGACGGAGGCGACGGAGGCGGCGGAGGCGACGGAGGCGACGGAGGCGGTGGAGGCGGTGGAGGCGAAGGAGGGGAAGGAGGCAATGGAGGCG
>OZ035843.1:26538619-26616119 GCA_964034765.1 Knipowitschia caucasica
AGCAGAGAGAGAGAGCCCGACAACACCCTGACAACAAGAGAGAGAGAGAGAGAGAGAGAGACACGATAGCAGCCAGTTGTTGCAGTCCTCTTGCTGCAGGTTTTTTTCTAAAAGCGTCAGGTTCTGAACCACCACCACATGAATCCTACAGCTCTGGCTTAGACCCAGCTCCACTCTCTGGTCTGCTCCTCTCTCTGCACCTCTCTCTGCTCCTCTCTCTGCTCCTCTCTCTGCTCCTCTCTCTTCTCCTCTCTCTGCTCCTCTCTCTGCTCCTCTCTCTGCTCCTCTCTCTCTGCACCTCTCTCTGCTCCTCTCTCTGCTCCTCTCTCTGCTCTCTCTCTCTCCTGCTCTCTTCTCCCTCTCTCTGGCACCTCTCTCTGCTCCTCTCTCGCTCCTCTCTCTGCTCCTCTCTCTGCTTCTCTCTGCTCCTCTCTTCGCCTCTCCTCCTCCTTTCTTACCCCCCCCTCTCCCTCTGTCCCTCCTTTCTACTCGCTCCTCATCCCTCTCTCCTCCTTTCTTCCTCCCCCCTCATCCCTCTCCTCCTTTCTACCCCCCCTCATACCCGCTCTCCTCCTATTCTGACACCCCCCCCCTCATCCCCTCTCCTCCTTTTCATACTCCCCCACTCATCCCTCTCTCCTCCTTTAATACTCCCCCCTCATCCCTCTCTCCTCCTTTCTTACTCCCCCTCTCCCTCTCTCCGCCTTTCTTACCCCCCCTCAATCCTCTCTCTCACTCCTTTCTTACCCCCCTCATCCCTCTCCTCCTTTCTTACTCCCCCCGCTCCCTCTCTCCTCTTTCTTACTCCCCCCTCATCTCCCTCTCCCTCCTTCTCTTACTCCCCCCCTCATCCCTCTCTCCTCCTTTCTTACTCCCCCTCATCCCTCTCTCCTCCTTTCTACCCTCCCTCATCCCTCTCTCCTCCTTTCTTACCCCCCTCATCCCTCTCTCCTCCGTTCTTCCCCCCTCATCCCTCTCTCCTCCGTTCTTACCCCCCCCCATCCCCTCTCTCCTCCTTTCTTACCCCCCCTCATCCCTCTCTCCTCCTTTCTTACCCCCCCTCATCCCTCTCTCCTCCTTTTTACTCCCCCCCTCATCCCTCTCTCCTCCTTTCTTACCCCCCCTCATCCCCCTCTCCTCCTCCTTTCTTACCCCCCCTCATCCCTCTCTCCTCCTTTCTTACTCCCCCCCTCATCCCTCTCTCCTCCTTTCTTACTCCCCCCTCATCCCTCTCTCCTCCTTTCTTACTCCCCCCTCATCCCTCTCTCCTCCTTTCTTACCCCCCCTCATCCCTCTCTCCTCCTTCTTACCCCCCTCATCCCTCTCTCCCCTTTCTTACTCCCCCCTCATCCCTCTCTCCTCCGTTCTTACCCCCCCCTCATCCCTCTATCCTCCTTTCTTACCCCCCCTCATCCCTCTCTCCTCCTTTCTTACCCCCCCTCATCCCTCTCTCCTCCTTTCTTACCCCCCTCATCCCTCTCTCCTCCTTCTTACTCCCCCCTCATCCCTCTCTCCTCCTTTCTTACCCCCCCCTCATCCCTCTCTCCTCCTTTCTTACCCCCCCCCTCATCCCTCTCTCCTCCTTTCTTACTACCCCCCCCTCATCCCTCTCTCCTCCTTTCTTACCCCTCCTCATCCCTCTCTCCTCCTTTCTTACCCCCCCTCATCCCTCTCTCCTCCTTTCTTACTCCCCCCCTCATCCCTCTCTCCTCCGTTCTTACTCCCCCCTCATCCCTCTCTCCTCCTTTCTTACTCCCCCCTCATCCCTCTCTCCTCCTTTCTTACCCCCCCTCATCCCTCTCTCCTCCTTTCTTACTCCCCCCTCATCCCTCTCTCCTCCGTTCTTACCCCGCCTCATCCCTCTCTCCTCCTTTCTTACCCCCCCTCCTCCCTCTCTCCTCCGTTCTTACCCCGCCTCATCCCCTCTCTCCCCGTTCTTACTCCCCCCTCATCCCTCTCTCCTCCGTTCTTACCCCCCCTCATCCCTCTCTCCTCCTTTCTTACCCCCCCTCATCCCTCTCTCCTCCTTTCTTACCCCCCCTCATCCCTCTCTCCTCCTTTCTTACCCCCCTCATCCCTCTCTCCTCCTTTCTTACTCCCCCCTCATCCCTCTCTCCTCCTTTCTTACCCCCCCTCATCCCTCTCTCCTCCTTTCTTACCCCCCCCTCATCCCTCTCTCCTCCTTTCTTACTCCCCCCCTCATCCCTCTCTCCTCCTTTCTTACTCCCCCATCATCCCTCTCTCCTCCGTTCTTACTCCCCCCTCATCCCTCTCTCCTCCTTTCTTACCCCCCCTCATCCCTCTCTCCTCCTTTCTTACCCCCCCTCATCCCTCTCTCCTCCTTTCTTACCCCCCCCTCATCCCTCTCTCCTCCTTTCTTACTCCCCCTCCTCCCTCTCTCCTACATTTCTCCTCTATCTCAGCTCCATCTCACGTCTCTCTCTCCTCCCTCCCTCCCTCCTCTCTCCCTCCTCTCTCCTCCCTCCTCCCTCCTCCCTCCCTCCCTCCCTCTCTCCTCCCTCCCTCCCCCCTCTCTCACCCTCTTGCTCCCTGCTGTCAGTGGCGGTGGATAAATGGTTGTGTTGTTGTGGAACGGTGCGAGGCCGCGGCGCTGTCTCCACTCGGAGGTAAATCTCAGTCTGCAGCGACAAGACGGATCGCAGCAGCAACGTCCTATTGTCCTGATACAATACAGCAGGAGAGAGAGATACTGCTGCTGCTGATGATACTGCTGCTGCTGCTGCTGATGATACTGCTGCTGCTGCTGATGATACTGCTGCTGCTACTGCTGCTGATACTGCTGCTGCTACTGCTGCTACTGCTGCTGCTGCTGCTGCTGCTGCTGATACTGCTGCTGCTACTGCTGCTGCTGCTGCTGCTTCTGCTGCTGCTGATGCTGCTGCTGCTGCTGCTGCTACTGCTTCTGCTGCTGCTGATGCTGCTGCTGCTGCTGCTGATGCTGCTGCTGCTGCTGCTGCTACTGCTTCTGCTGCTGCTGTTTCTGCTGCTGCTGCTGCTGATACTCCTGCTGCTGCTGCTGCTGCTACTACTAACTGCTGCTGCTGCTGCTGCTGCTGCTGCTGATACTGCTGCTGCTGCTGCTGCTGCTGCTGCTGCTGCTGCTGCTGCTGCTGCTACTGCTTCTGCTGCTGCTGTTTCTGCTGCTGCTGCTGCTGATACTCCTGCTGCTGCTGCTGCTACTACTAACTGCTGCTGCTGCTGCTGCTGCTGCTGCTGCTGCTGCTGCTGCTGCTGCTGCTGCTGGGAGAGATCCATCAAAGTCAAAATTACCAGATAATATTGTTGAAGCAGCAGTTTCCGCTGATAAACGGCCCACACTATTGCTAATGTTTTAAATAAATGCTAAATATGTATTGTTTGTTTGTAGTGATAAGTTTAAAGCTGAGATCCACAACTTTCCAACCACAAAAACATTGATAAAATCCACAGAATTTGTCTCAGAGTCTCTAAAAACAGTTCTATCACTGGTTTTCACATCCATGTGTTAATATTCATGTCAAATGTTTAGATCAGTGGCTCCCTTTCAGCAACTTTGCAAAAATATGTTTGTGAGAAAGGGGCAGAAACTGGAACGATTTATAAGTCGTAAAAAGGACAAAAAAAGGGCTGTGATCAGCGACTTTGCCGACTTTTGGATAAAAAACGTTGCAAAATTATTTACGTACAGAGAAAAAGCTAAAGCGTAACTTCAGACTGGTAGACTACACACACACGTCACAGGACCACGCCCCCTTCTTCCTCAGCCAATCACAACAAGGAATCAAGAACAGGAGCAGCAGGAGGGTAGCTAGGTCATGGGCTAAGTGGGGGGGGTGAGGAGGCAGTGAGGGAAAGAGGCGAGAGGGAGGGAGAGGTCCAGGAGGGAGGGTTAGGCAGACGTTGGGGGGACAGGGGGGGGTTAGGTTATGTTTAAGACAGGTACACAGGGGAGGCAGTAGGGTCAAGTAGAGAGAGGTTTAGAAGATACACAGAGGAGAGAGTAAGTAGGGTAGACAGTGTGGACGAGTAGGAGACCAGCGAGTAGGACAAAGTGTTTGGAGGGTGGGTGGTAAAGGAGGTGTTGAGGAGGGGAGAGGGAGGTAGGGGCAGGGAAAAAGAGGAGAAGGGAAGGCATGAAGAAAGGCAGGAGAAAGGGACAAAAGTAGGGATGGTAGTCAGGGGCAGTCAGTCAAACACCAGAAGAAGGGCAGGGAAGGAAGGAGAACAAAGGGGAACGTAGGCAACCAGGTGGGGGCACCAGGAGACCCAGTGAGGAGGGCGGAGGCGCAGGAAGAGACACAGGTGGGGGGGGCAAGCAAGAAGGCAGCGCAAGGGAGTGGAAGTTTGAGGGAGGGGAGGGAGGGCCCACCGAGGAAGCACGACAGGTAAAGACAGTCAAGTGAAGGGGGTTGGGGAAGACGAGGAGGCCAGAGGAGGAGGACAGTAACAGCAATGGACAAGAACCGCAGCAAGGGACGGGATGAAACGGGGCGGACCAGGATTATCAGGAAGGTGCGGCACAGAGGTGGGCAGAAGTGGAGCAAGTAGAGTTTTTTTGAAGATCAGAGTTATAAGGAGGCAGGGGTCTCAAGGCCCACCACACAGAACCAAGTTTCAGGCGGTCCCAGCCGGGCACCGGACCTCGGCAAGGGCCGATTTTGGGCGTCGCAAACAGAGCAACCGGCACAGGGTTAATTCCGGCCCAGCCCCGGCAAACCGGGCACGTTTTTTATCAGCCCGGGTGCCGCGTTGCCGGGCACAGGAGGCAGAGTACAGAGGCCAGGGGTGAGAGGAGGGGGGGTGATCATGGCGAGCGCGATTTGTTTATATCTCGCCGGCGAGCACGCCACGCAGAACTTGCGGCGACGACCCGGATCGCGTGGGGGGGGACGATGGGCGGGACGTGGGGTGTGGGGGGCAAGGGAGAGAGTGGTCGACGAGAGATTAGGGAGGCCGCAGCAGGCCCAAACAGGGGCGCAGCCGAGCGGGGGAGAGGATGGAGCATAGAGCACAGGGAGCACGGGCAGCGGGGTGCAGCAGGTGTTTTTTGAACAGGGAGGGGGAAAGGGACAGGAGAAAAGCTACAAAGAAGTAGCAGAGGTTTCAGGCGGGAGAGGTGCTAGAGAGGTCACGGCAGAGGAGGGGCAGAACGGGAGGCGACCAGTGACAGCCAGGAGGGGGGGTTGGGTTAGGGAGGCAGGCCGGAGGCCACAGTAGCAGGGACCCGGTAGCCAACCCCCAGGCCAGGGACAGTGGAGAGGGTTCCAGCACACAGGGGAGGAGAGGTAGCCAGAAAGGTCAGGGTGGGGGGTCCGGGGTTTAGTTTGTTGGACGGCCCTGCCTCCTTCGAGGCTGTAGGTTCGCCCGTGCCAGCGTGGACACGCCCGTGCCGCCACCCTCTTCGGCCACGCGCCGTCGTAACCGGGGAGACTGCCGGGGCCACCGTGCCCCACGCCGAGGCCCCGGGAAGCCGCCGCGTCCGAGCACCGGCCCGAGTGCGGAGAACGGGGGCCAGGGGAGTTTCACCACGGACAGCGAGTGGGTTTGAGGCGGTCGAAGGTCGGGGCCCGCCACGGAGCCGACCGCCGGGGGATTTCAGGGGGTGGCCGCTCCCCCCCCTGGGCCGGGGGGCGTAGGGCTCTGGGCCCACCCCGCGGGCGCCCAAGCGGGGCTACGAACGCCGGGTCCCGGTGAATTTCCGCCGTACAGGCCGAAGGCGTGAGCCCGCCCGAACGGCGTGGCCGGGTATACCGTCCGGAACGGTTACCGGCTGGGCGGGGCCCGGCGACCGGCCGCTCGCGGGGGGACGGTGGGCTCGGGGCACGCCGGGGTTAGATATTATCCGGGCCCCCGGGGTGGGCGTGCGTGGGGGGAGGGTCGGCCGCCGAATGGTCTCCAGGGGCTTCCGGACGGGGGAGGCGCAAGTCGCACGGGGGGCGGGTTCGGCGCTACCGCCGCGGTGCCGCCGGTGGACGGCGCACGAGTCCGTACGGCGGGGATCTTTAGTGGATAACCCCACTGCAGGGAATGTCCCGATCCCGCGAGGGCCGGGCCAGGACCGGGTGCGCGGCCGCGGGGATAAGACCCGTACCCGGCCGTCCGGCGGGCTGGGTGAGCCGCCGGGGGTGACAGGCCGCCGGTCCTGGTTCCCGACTCCCGCCGGCCCGGGACGGCGGCACCTGCGATCGGGTGTTTACCGGCGCGTTAGGGGGGTGGGACGGGGTGGCCCGCGGCCCCCGGCCGCGTCGGGGGCCGCGGGCGCGGGGACCGACCGCTCGCCGCGGGTGCCGAATAATGCGACCGGCCCGGATTCGCGATGCCCGGTGGTGCCCCGCGCGGCCACAACCGCTGCTGGGGGGCGAAGGCTCCGACGTCGTCCGGGATCAGGCCGTAGTCGGAACCCCTTACCGCCGGCCGGCTGGGGGGCGCCTACCACCACCCGTAGCAGGTCGGGGTGTGCTCACTGGCGCCGCCGCCGCCGGAGGGCGCCCCTCACTTTTGGGGTATAATCGCCGCCTGTAAAAAAGCTGCGGCGTCCTCCCACCCGGCCGCGGACGTAGAAGGGCCTGTCACCTCCCGATTAAAATTCCCTGCGTCCGGGAACTCCCGGGGGCCCGGGGGGGAAAGGACGGGTGGGGCCGATGATATGGATGGCGCGGGCCGGACTGTGAGCCCGCGCCGACCCGAGGCGGAGACCACGACCACAGTTTCAGCACCCCCCGGACTGCTTTGCCCGGACCTGGCGGTGCGGTGTTGAACGTCAAGCGCGGCGGCGGGACGTCCCGTCCTGGGTCCAATCCGAGACCTCGCCGGAAGTGGCTGGAGCCGAGGCCCCCCCGGACCGAAGGCACCGTTGACCGTACCGGGAACTCGCTCGCCGTAACGTCCCCGGCCGGGCGGCCGGCCCCTCACCTGGCCCCCCGGCTGTGGCCGTCGGACGACGCTGGGAGGGCGGTTGTGGACCGTCCCGCCTGACTGTCGCCTGGCCGTAATCGCGAGGTAAAAGCGCGCTCGCCGGGGGTCCTCCTTCGCCCGGCAGACCTCCGAGGCCAGCGACCTGCGCCAGGCCAGAAGGGAGCAGGCCGGGCAAAGCAGGGGGAGGGGCGGCGGGCACCGCCCCTGGCGGCCAGAGTAGAGGGAGGGACCGCCGGAGGAGGGTTGAGTGGGGTCGTACCGACAGGGGGGCTGTAGTAACCGAAGCGCCGGCGGGCCCCGGGGAGGCGCCGAGACCGGTGGGGCCGGAAACCGCAGATAGTTTACGTTGTGGGACGGACGCGCAACGCCGAGCCACGTCCAGTCAGCCCGGCGCTCCCCGCTCCCCCCTCCTGCCCGTGGGCCGCGGCTAAACGCGTTCCGGGATGGGCGTGGCGGGCGGTCTGCGGCGAGGGGCCCTACGCACCGCGTCGGGCCAGCGGCCGGGGCCGGGGGCAAACAGGTCCAGTGCGAAGTTGTGAGTCAGATCAGATGTGACAGTGGGCCCAGCACCGGCGCCGGACCAGAGTTACTGACCCAGGACGAGGGGGACCGACCGCCGGCGGTGAGCAGTGCAAGGGGCGTGTCGCAGCGCACCAGGCGTGAGGCGTTGCCAGGGGGAGGGGTACGGATCCAGGCGGCAGGCCAGCAGGGGCCAGCAGCGTGGGAGGCAGAGGGGCCCTGAGACCCAGGGGAGGCAGAGGAGAGGAGGGGAAGGACAGAGGGGCGGCACGGGGGGGAGGGGTGGGAAAGAAATGGGAGCAGGGACAGGAGGGAGAGAGAGGAGGAGTACAGGAGGGTTTTTCAGTCAGGTTTTTAGGGGGGGGAGGGACAGGGTTGGAGTCTCCAGCTCTGTGGGGGGTAGGGGTGTTTTGGACAGGGTAAGCCAAGGGGGGGAGAAGGGTAGGCCAAGGCAGGGCGGGGGTTTGGGGCAGGTAGAGGAGGGAGGTGCAGGAAACCCCGGGGGTAAGCACAGTAAGGGAGAGCCGTAGAGAGTTGGGACCCACAGTACCAGATGGACCTAGATCCAGTGCAAGCCACCTTAAAGGAGGAAGGAGGGCAGAGAGTTCAACACAGGAGGGAGGGTACAGCCCGCGCAAGGGGGGAAGGGTAAGGAGCAAGGTGCAGGGGAGGAGAGGGAGGAGACAGAAAGGGGAAAAGAGTTGGGTAAGAGGGTATCACAGGAAGGGAGGTTAGTGACAGCAGGGGGTGGGGGGGAGGCAGGAAGTTGACAGGAAGGGGGGGGAGGGGGGAAGGGAGGGGGTATGCAGCAAGTAGGCGGGAGTGGGGAGCTCTGCAGAGCAGGGCAGAGGGAAGGGAGCCGCAGGGGGGAGGGGTGAGGGAGGCAGGAACAGGGTGGGAGAGACCAGAGAAAGGTTGCAGAGGTAGTAGTAAGGCACAGCCAAGCAAGCGGGGTAAAGCACGGTGCAGGATAGTAGAGGGTGAGAGGAGCCAGGGTTGAGGCGAGGAGGCCGCAGAGGCAGAGGTCCAGGGAGGTAGCAGTAGGGGAGGAGGACCAGGGACGTTCGACGGGCAGACCCAGGTGTCCATGAGCGGCGCATCAGGCCAGGTTCGGGGGTTTTCGGCGTGCCCGGGATCGACGCGTGTTTCCGGGACGGCTGCGTGGCCCCTGGCGGGGGATGAATAATATATTGGGCCGACGGACCGGGGTGCACCCGGGGCGAGACGGGACCCGGATCAAACCTCGCCAGTCGGGGTGTCAGTCAGTCCGTTAGCTGCCCCGTAGAGCTCGGAGGCGCCTCGAGCGGTTACACCACGGGTGGGGCAGCGGACCAGCGTTTCGAGATCGCCGGGTGTTCCGTCAGTTTTTTTGCCAGACCGAGCAGCACGACCGCGCCGGGCCCGGGAGGGGTTTTTTTTACCGGCGCGCGCCGGCAGGCCGTCCGGGCCGCCCGTGCGCCCACGGCACCGGCAGCGTTTACGCCGGGGGCGCCGGGACGAGGCCGGCGACGAAGCCGGTCGCCCAGGCTCAGTAGGGTAAGGGGCGGCCCGCCCGTAAGAGGAAGACAAAGAGTGGGAGCGTCGGTCTGTGGCGGTACTGGGACGGGCAGGTGGGGGGCCCGGTTTTTATTGAGGGTACGACCGACGGCCGCAGAATGTGACGGTATGGCAACGGCCCGAGACGGGGGGTACGGGTGTGAGATGGAGGGAGGAGGGAGGGGGGGATCCAACCGGCAGCAGAGGCAGCGCCAAAAGCAGGAAACGAAGCAGGCAGGCAGGCGTAGGTGACCCTGCAGGCAAAGTAGGCCACAGAAGGGGGGGTGTCAGAGGGTGGGTATGAGAGTACAGAGGAGGAAGGGATCAAACAGCCAGAAAGGAACAGGCTAGGGAGGAGGCAAGCGGTGAGGCAGAAGCAGGCTAAGGGGAGAAGGGCAGGGGCAGGGCTAGAGGGGGAGTTTTTAAGAGGGGGCGGGGCAGAGGGGAGCCAGAGGTAGGTAAAGGTCACAGGAGGCTAGGCCAAGGGCAAAGGGGAGGGCCGCCCAGTCGGCTGGTTTGGGAGGACGACCGATTGGGCGGTCGTTCTACCGCAGTGGCAGATAAACCGCGGCGGGCAGGGAGACAGTACCGGCAGGGGGACACCCAAAGGTCCGTTTTTTAGGTCAGAATAAGGGGAAGAAGAGGGAGTAAGGAGGGCAGGGGGAGAGGTAGACAGCAAGCGGGGTTCAGCGCAGGAGAAAGGATAGAGGGGGCAGCCGTAGGGAGGGGGTAGCGCATGAAGGACAGGGTGGGGGGGTGTACAGGGGGAGGGGGTTAAGAAGAGCCCAGGGAGGGAGGGTCGAGAGGCCAGGTGCCACCAGAAGAATAAAGAGAGTGGAGTTAGTTTTCAGCAGAGTTAAGAGGCGGGGTTTAGTGAAGGCATCCGACCAGGGGGGCAGAGAGCAGGGGGCCCAGTAGAGTGGCAGAGACCAGGACGAGGTTTTGCAGGAGGGCAGGAGAGCAAGGATGTACCAAAGTTGGGGGGGTGAAAACTACGCCGGGGTAAGCAGATAGCGGGGCAGCAAAGAGTACCAGGGTGGGGAGAAGGAGGGGTTGCAGTTTTTTGGGAGGACCAGGGGTGAGAAAGCAGAAGAAGGGCAACAGCCAGAGTCAGAGAGGTGAGTTTGGAACAGTGGAGGGGCAGGCAGGCTAGAGACGAGCAGGTTTCAGGGAGGCAGGTGGGGAGGAGTAAGGAGGAAGTAGGGCAGCACTCAGAGGGACAGAAAAGGGGCAGAGGACAGGAAAGTAAGGAAGCAGAGAAGGAGCCAGGTTTGGGTAGGAGGTACAGGGAAGCAGGAGACAGAGGTAAAGGACACAAAGTTAGAAGGGGAGGCAGGGCAGGCGGGTAGGGGGGTAGGACAGGAGGGAGTAGGGTTTTTGGGGAGGTAGTGCAAGTGTGGAGAAGGAAGACAGGGCGGAGGTGTGAAGGGTGTTTTCAGTAGGGGGGGAGAGCAGGGTGTAACAGCAGAAGGGGGCAGGTAGAGAAGGGAGGGAGGAAGGGGCAGGTAGTAGGCCAGGGGGAGTTTGAGGGGGCAGCCAGGCACCAGAATCAGGTGGTCAGGAGTAGGTTGGAAAAGAAAGAAGGTATGAGGCAAGGGGGTGGGCACAGAACGAACAGCAGGCAAGACTAGGAGAAGCAGGTAGGAGCAGAACGGGGGAAGCGTAGGGCAGGATAGCACACAAGGCCAGGGCCTCCGGAGGGGGGAGAGTAGTGGTAGGAAAGGTGAAGAGCAAGTGAAGAGTTTGGTGCAAGAGTTACAGGGATAAGAGAGTAGGAGCACAGACACGCAGGAGTTGAGTGTGGGGCAACCAGGGGGGCAGGGGGGCAGCCCGGAAGCCAGGGGGTTAGGAGGCCGTACAGCAGCAGAGGGGGGTGAGAGGTGTAGAAGAAGTACAAGAGGAGCAAACGGAGCAGGGAGGAGAGTTGACAGCAAGTGAAGGGAAAGAACAGCAGAAGAAGAAAGTCCGGGCCAGAAGGGAAGGGGGTCCAGTAGAGAAGAGAGAGGCAGTATTTTAGCACACCACCGCCAGGAGTGAGGGGAGGGCCAAGATGGGAGGCACAAGAGGAGCGATGGAGACAGGCAGGGAAATCTAGGTTTGAGCAGGTTGACAGAGGATTTGAAGTTCTCACGAGAGGGACAGTGAAGTTGCAGTCAGAGCCCGGCGTTTGCACTCCAGGGTCAAGGTTTTAACGTTAGGGAGGGAGGTTTTTAGAGGGGCAGGGAGGTGGGTTAGGGTGAGGGGAAGGCACACGGAGGAAAGAGAGGGAAAGGGGTTGGAAGGGACAGGTAAGTGGGGGACCAGGGAGGACGGGAGAGGGCGAGGAGAAGGAAAAGGGTAGACATGGAAAGGGAACAGGGGGGGGTTCCGGGCGGAGGGGCAGGGGAGAAAGGGGTCAGGGGGTGAGAGGCAGCTCCCCACCAAGAGGCCGGGCCCGAGCGGCCGTTCCCGCACGCGGTGGGCGGACCCGCAACTCCCCGGGAGGGGAAGAACGCAGGTGAACGTCGGCCGGGGCGGTGGACCCGGACGAGTCGGGGCCCCGGTTTACACGGGGGAGAAAGCCGGTTTGTGACCGAGTGCGGCCGGGTTCCGACGGGAAAGCGGTGGGGTAGGGGGTACCCGAACCTCGGGTCTCGTAGGTTGCGGTCGGTGCAGCGAGGCCTGTCGCCCCCGTCCGGTCGGGGGGATCGTTGGGCCGGAGGGGTAGGCCAGGGATTCCGGAGGGGGGCACCCGTCGTCCCCCACAGGCGACGGGACAGGAGGGGGGTCCGGGCCAGGGGTGGCACGTCAGTGTTCGGGGGTTGGCGGGGGGCTACCGTGCCGTGCCGTAGCCGGCCGGGCCGTGCGGCCGTGGCGCCGCGTGGAGGTCGGCAACCCGCTGGGGCAACGGGGGGGAACGAGAACAGGGACGAGAGCCTGAGTACACGTGGTCCGCCGGGTGGGGCGGGCTCCTGGGGGAGGTTCCCTGGTGGGTATGGCACGGGGTCCGACGACGCGGTGCCGCGAATTATAATTCCGGGGGGGAGCCTGGTGGAGCGGGGGGGTGCCCGGGGCCGTCCATCCCTTGGCCGAGTTCGCGGTGTGAAAAGGTGGGTGACAGTGTACGCCTGGTTGCGACCGTGAACGGCCCGTGCACCGGAAGCGTGCGTGTTCCGTGGTGTTGACGGTCGCCGGCGGCCGAATAGACCCGACGCCGCCGGTGTGGTCCCCGACGACACGGCTGGCGCGTCAACCCTGCAACGGGGCTGGAGGCGGCCGAAGCGGCCGCCGCGGACGGATAATATATTAGACTCGAGGGGGGTGCCCGGACCGGGGGCACGCGGGCACCGGTCCGACGGCGGGAGGCCGGGGTGGGCGCACCGTAATAATATATTAATAATATAGCACCCGGCGTAACCCTCCTGCCGGGGTAAAGCTACCCCTGAAAGCGCAGTCAGCACGAGGTGGGCACGGTCCGGGGCCGAGGGTGTGGGGAGTTCCGGTTTTGCACGTTTTTGTGGAGCAGCCAAAGGTGAGGTTTGGGGGACTGGGGGGGTAGTCAGGGGGCCGGTTGTAGGCGAGGCAAGGTGGTGTCCGGGGAGACAAGCTCAGACCCCAGGCTCAGGAGACGGCGAGGCTAGGCCGCTAGTAAGAGAAGCGGGGCGCAGGGGCAAAACCGTACAGGGGGACCCAGGTTTAGTGAGACCAGCGTCGAGGGGTCAGTTGTAGGGGAGGGCGAAGTGGCGCAAGGGCGGGAGGGAGTCAGTAGTTCGCAGGCAGAAGTACAGGCAGGGACGTAGCCGCCCGGTAGTAGTAATTGAGGAAGCGGAGGGTTTTTGTTTTGGGCCGACGGAGAGGCAGGTTATGCGGGGAAGCTAGTAGTTGGCCGAATCAGGGGGAGGGGCGTCAGACCATCCGAGAGGGGGGGGAGAGGGAAAGGGAGCCAGGGGCAGAAGGCAGGACCACAGTGTACAGCAGTACCGGGGGAGTGAAGGGGTACCAGTGCGCGGACACGGCCCGGCTAAGCAAGGGGGGGCACTGGGCGTCGCCGCGACAGGAACGGGGCCGGGAGCCGGAGCGTTGCAACGGGGCGGCGCGGACGCGAGCGACGGCCGCCGGACGGGGCAAGGCACAGGGGACGAGGGGGGGGCCGGGGCCAGCAGTGTCCGAGGCGGGGCGGGCCCTCGGTAAACTGCGCCGGTGGGGGGCGTGACGCCCCGGGTGGCCGGGCGCCGGTACCTCGGCACGGGTTGAACACGGGAACCGGGGTAAGAGATTCCGGCCCGGCGCGCGCCCCGGCAGGTACCCGGGGGAGGCAGTCCGGGCGGTTGGCAACACACACCCCCCCCAACGGTCACGGTGTTGGGGGGGAGCTGAGAAGAGACGGCACACACGGAGGGGGGGTTCGGGGCCCCGGACCGACGGTCCGGTACGGGTGGGGTGCCACGTACGGGTGTAGCACCGGCCTGTCGGGGCCAGAAAGGTGCCAGGGGCGTATTTCCAGAGGCACACCCGAAAGCAAGGAAAGGGAGTCGAGCCAACGCCAGGAGTCCAGCAGGGCAGGGCAAAGAGCAGTTGGGCCGAGGGCACCAGGGGGTCAAGAGGAAAGGAGGGGAGGGGAAGAGGCCAGGGGCGTAGGTATTTGAAGCGGCAGCCGGGCGGAAGGTCACCCGGAGCAGGCCCACGACCACGAAGTGACAAACAGGGACCAGGAAAGGGCTAACAAGCAGCCCGAGACAGAGCCGCAGGCAGGGGTCAGGAGTACCCAGGAGTTCAGTTTTGGGGAAGCAGAGGGATGGAGGGAGGGTTTTTTTGAGGAGACAAGGGCAGCAGCGAAGGAGTAGGCAGAGGAAGGGGGGGCAGGGGAGGCAGTGCAAAGGACCAAGGAAGCAGGCAAACTAGGAGTGGTCGGGAGGTAGGGCACAACGAAAGGGGGGTGAGGTACGGTTCAGGAGGGGGGCGCGACAGCAGAGGACGAGGAGGCCGGGGACCGGGGCCTACACGGACAAGTCGGGAGCGGGGCCCGACGGTTTTTATTCAGTCCAACCGGGGGTGGTTTGGTTCGGCCGGCAGCAGGTGCCCGTGTCGGAGCGAGGGTAGGGGAGACAGGTTTGAACGTCTTGGGGGGGTGAAGCAGTCAGGGTCACCCAAAGAAGGGCAGGACAGGCGGGGCAACTCCGTAGGGGCCGACCCCCGAGGCCGCCGCGCCCGCAGAGCAACCGGGGCTCAGCGATACCAGGGGGGAAGCCACGTGGTAGGAGAGGGTGAGAGTCAGTGAGATCCAGGTTTTCGCAACGCACGAGAGGTTTTTTGAAGTTCGCCAAGCAGGTGCCAAAAAGGCAGGTTTTTTGTAAGCGACCCTCGAGCGGGGGACTGTCGAGAGATGGAGGGACAATGGAGGTTTTTTGGGGCAGGTACAGGTTGTCAGGGAAGGAGGGTAGGTCAGAAGGCAGAAGAGGAGGAACGAGGAGGACAAAGCCGGGGAGGACAAGGGGGGGTGAAGAGAGCAGGGGGGCAGATCAAGTGGCAGACAGGAGACAGCAAAGTAAGAGCAAGACAGGAAGACGCAAGACCACAGGGTCATGTAGGGAAGTCAGGAGGGGGTAAGGGGCAAGGGTCCAAGCCAAGTGGTCACAGAGTGAGTAGAGAGGCAAACAGGGTTAAAGCACAAGAGGAAAAAAGGCAGGCAGAGAGGGGGGGGGAGGTGAGGGAGAGTCACCAAGTTTTTTTTTTTTGAGGAAGTGGTTAGGGGTAGAGAGGGGTTAGGACAGGGGGACAGTTTTTTTTGGGGGACAACAGGAGTAGAGAGAAAGCAGGGCAGGGGCCGCAGGCAGGAGTTTAGGGTGGTAAGTTTTTTTGGGGCAGAGAAGAGATCAGTGAGTCAGGGGAGGTTCTTTTTTTTTTACGCATGTCAGTAAGAGCAGAGAAGGAGGGGTTTTTTTTTCCAGAGAGGCAGACGGGGAGTACGAAGGTGTTGGTAGAGGTGTCAGCCAGCGGAGGAGGGGGTTTGGGGGGAGACAGTAGGAAGAGAGACAGGGAGGGAGGTACAGGGGTCACAAACGAAAGGAGAGCGACAGGGAACTAAGGGCGAGCGTAAGAGAGGTATTTTTTTATCAAGTAGCGGGAGGTGCCGGGGTCAGGGGGAGTTCTTTAACTCCCTGCCAGCCGCCAATCAAGCCAGCTCTGAAAAGAAACCAAAACAGCCTTTTGAGCCTCGGTGGAGGAGGTGGAGGAGCCACCACCTCCTCCACCTCCTCCACCTCCCCTCCTCCTCCTCCTCATCTTCACCTCCTCCCCACCTCCCCCTCCCCACCGCCTCCTCCCCAACTGCCCCTCTTCCTCCTCCTCCCCACCTTCCCCGCCTCCCCCCCTCCTCCTCCTCCCCCCTCCTCACCTCTTCCCCTTCCCCTCCTCCTCCTGCCCACCTCCTCCTCCCCCTCCTCCTCTTCCTCCTCCTCCTTCTCCCCACCTCCCCCTCCTCCTCCTCCCCACCTCTTCCTCCACCCAATCCTCCCCACCTCCTCCCCTTCCTCTCCACCTTCCCCTCCTCCTCTTCCTCCTCTCCACCTTCCCCTCCTCCTCCTCCTCCTGCCCACCTCCTCCCCCTCCTCTCCACCTTTTGCGCCAAACTAATAAACAACAATTGGAACCAATAAATCGTCTCCAGATTAAAATACATTTATTTAAATCAATAAACAAAGTCAAACCCACTGCGGTGAAAACTAAGATTCTCCGTCGTGTTCTGGATCCGAAACACACGACGACTTTCTCCAATCAGACCTGGACGTTTACTGGATCTAACTCGACGCCAAAACACCGAGATGCGTCTCCAGAACGTGCCGCTGCAGCAGGAGACAAGTGGAGCCTGAAATTGTGTTTCCACAGAGACGCCGCGGCACCACTTTGTGTTTCGCCGCTAATAAAGAATAATCTGAGGGTTGTCTCCGGCTGTGGCTCGGAACGCTGCCTTCATCTGTGTCATGTTTCTGTAATGTCAAAATAACACTGAGCCCGGATTATAGAGAGATGGATATGAGAGAGAGATTATAGAGAGATGGATATGAGAGGGGTCCGTGGTGGCGCGGTGCAGAGAGGACTGGGCAGCAGTCGAAGGCGGAGACCTCGGCGACCCAGTCCACACACACAACATCTGGCTCTTGGGACGTGGAACGTCACCTCACTGGGGGGGAAGGAGCCCGAGCTCGTGGGGGAGGTTGAGCGATACCGACTAGAGATAGTCGGCCTCACCTCCACACACAGCTTGGGCTCTGGAACCCAACTCCTTGAGAGGGGTTGGACGCTCCACTTTTCTGGAGTTTCCCGCGGGGAGAGGCGGCGAGCTGGGGTGGCCATTCTCATTGCCCCCCATCTCAGCCGCCACGTGTTGGAGTTCTCCCCGGTGAATGAGGGGGTCGCGTCCCTCCGCCTCCGGGTGGGGGACAAGTCTCTCATTGTTGTGACGGCCTACGGGCCTAACAGCAGTGTAGAGTACCCGGCCTTCTTGGAGTCCATGGGAGGGGTACTGGACGGTGCACCGCCCGGGGACTCCGTTATTCTCCTGGGGGACTTCAACGCCCATGTGGGAAACGCCAGTGACACTTGGAGAGGGGTGATCGGGAAGAACGGCCCCCCTGATCTGAACCCGAGCGGTGTTCAATTGTTGGACTTCTGTGCCAGTCACGGCCTGTCCATCACGAACACCATGTTCGAGCACAAGGGTGTCCACCAGTGCACGTGGCACCAGGACACCCTAGGCCGGAGGTCGATGATCGACTTAGTTGTCGTATCATCTGACCTTCGGCCGCGTGTCTCGGACACTCGGGTAAAGAGAGGGGCGGAGCTGTCAACCGATCATCACCTGGTCGTGAGTTGGATCCGCTGGCAGGGGAAGAAGCCGGTCAGACCTGGCAGACCCAAGCGTATAGTGAGGGTCTGCTGGGAACGTCTTGCTGAGGCCCCTGTCAGACTTTCAACTCACACCTCCGGGAGAGTTTCTCCCAGGTCCCGGCGGAGGAGGGGGACATGGAGTCCGAGTGGACCATGTTCTCTGCCTCAATCGCCGATGCGGCGGCTCGTAGCTGTGGTCGCAAGGTCTCTGGTGCTGGTCCCGGCGGCAACCCCCGAACCCGGTGGTGGACACCGGCAGTAAGGGATGCTGTCAGGCTGAAGAAGGAGTCCTATCGAGCCATGATGGTTCGGGGGACTCCTGAGGCAGCTGTCCAGTACCGGCAGGCCAAGCGTACCGCGGCCCGGGCTGTTGCAGAGGCAAAAACCCGGGACTGGGAGGAGTTCAGAGAGTCCATGGAGCATGACTATCGGTCGGCCTCGAAGAGATTCTGGCAAACCATCCGGCGCCTCAGGAGGGGGAAGCAGTTCTTTGCCAACACCATGTACGGTGCGGGTGGAGAGCTGCTGACCTCGACTGGGGATATTGTCGGGCGGTGGAAGGAATACTTTGAGGTTCTCCTCAATCCCCCCGTCACGTCCTCTGTTACAGTGGCAGAGGCTGAGGATGTTGGGGCGGATACTTCCATCTCCCTGGCTGAGGTCACCAAGGTGGTTGGCAGCCTCCATGGTGGCAAGGCTCCGGGTGTGGATGAGATCCGCCCTGATTATCTAAAGTCTCTGGATGTTGTAGGACTGTCTTGGCTGACACGTCTCTGCAACATCGCGTGGCGATCGGGGGCGGTGCCAATGGAGTGGCAGACCGGGGTGGTGGTCCCTCTCTACAAGAAGGGGGACCGGAGGGTGTGTTCCAATTATCGCAGGATCACACTCCTCAGCCTCCCCGGTAAGGTCTACTCCAAGGTACTGGAGAGGAGGTTACGGCCGATGGTCGAATCTCGGATCCAGGAGGAGCAGTGTGGTTTTCGTCCCGGTCGCGGAACACTGGACCAGCTCTATACTCTCCATCGGATACTCGAGGGTTCATGGGAGTTCGCCCAACCTGTCCACATGTGCTTTGTGGATTTGGAGAAGGCGTTCGACTGTGTTCCCCGGGGTGTCCTTTGGGGGGTTCTCCGGGAGTACGGGGTCGGAGGTCCTCTGCTGAGGGCCATCCGATCCCTGTATGACCGGAGCCAGAGCTGTGTTCGCATTGCCGGCAGTAAGTCAGACCTGTTCCCGGTGAATGTTGGCCTCCGACAGGGCTGCCCTTTGTCACCGGTTCTGTTCACTGTATTTATGGACAGATTATCTAGGCGCAGCCAGGGGTCGGAGGGGGTGCGGTTCGGAGACCAAAGGATTTCATCTCTGCTGTTTGCGGACGATGTTGTCCTGTTGGCTCCAACGAACCAGGACCTGCAGCATGCACTGGGGCGGTTTGCAGCCGAGTGTGAAGCGGCTGGGATGAGAATCAGCACCTCCAAATCCGAGGCCATGGTGCTCGACCGGAAAAAGGTGCCTTGCCCTCTGCAGGTGGGTGGAGAGGTCCTTCCTCAAGTGGAGGAGTTCAAGTATCTCGGGGTCTTGTTCACGAGTGAGGGGAGGATGGAGCGTGAGATTGACAGGCGGATCGGTGCAGCGTGCGCAGTGATGCGGTTGCTGTATCGGACCGTTGTGGTAAAGAGGGAGCTGAGCCGAAAGGCAAAGCTCTCGATTTACCGGTCAATCTTCGTTCCCTCCCTCAACTATGGTCATGAGCTTTGGGTAATGACCGAAAGAACGAGATCGCGGATACAAGCGGTCGAAATGAGCTTCCTCCGCAGAGTGGCTGCTCCCTTAGAGATAGGGTGAGGAGCTCAGTCACACGGGAGGAGCTCGGAGTAGAGCCGCTGCTTCTCCACGTCGAGAGGAACCAGTTGAGGTGGCTCGGGCATCTGTTCCGGATGCCTCCTGGACTCCTCCCTGGGGAGGTGTTCCGGGCACGTCCCACCGGGAGGAGGCCCCGCGGAAGACCTATGACTGGAGGGACTCCAGCTGGCCTGAGAACGCCTTGGGGTCCCCCCGGACGAGCTGGAGGAAGTGTGTGTGGATAGGGAAGTCTGGGCGTCTCTGCTTAGACTGCTGCCCCCGCGACCCGGCAACGGATAAAGCGGAAGAAAATGGATGGATGGATGGATATGAGAGAGAGATTATAGAGAGATGGATATGAGAGAGAGATTACAGAGAGATGGATATGAAAGAGATTATAGAGAGATGGATATGAGAGAGAGATTACAGATAGATGGATATGAGAGAGAGATTACAGAGAGATGGATATGAGAGAGATTATAGATAGATGGATATGAGAGAGAGATTATAGAGAGATGGATATGAGAGAGATTATAGAGAGATGGATATGAGAGAGAGATTATAGAGAGATGGATATGAGAGAGAGATTATAGAGAGATGGGTATTAGAAAGAGATTATAGAGAGATGGATATGAGAGAGAGATTATAGAGAGATGGATATGAGAGAGAGATTATAGAGAGATGGATATGAGAGAGAGATTATAGAGAGATGGATATGAGAGAGAGATTATAGAGAGATGGATATGAGAGAGAGATTATAGAGAGATGGATATGAGAGAGAGATTATAGAGAGATGGATATGAGAGAGAGATTATAGAGAGATGGATATGAGAGAGAGATTATAGAGAGATGGATATGAGAGAGATTATAGAGAGATGGATATGAGAGAGAGATTATAGAGAGATGGATATGAGAGAGAGATTATAGAGAGATGGATATGAGAGAGAGATTATAGAGAGATGATATGAGAGAGAGATTATAGAGAGATGGATATGAGAGAGAGATTATAGAGAGATGGATATGAGAGAGAGATTATAGAGAGATGGATATGAGAGAGAGATTATAGAGAGATGGATATGAGAGAGAGATTATAGAGAGATGGATATGAGAGAGAGATTATAGAGAGATGGATATGAGAGAGAGATTATAGAGAGATGGATATGAGAGAGGGATTATAGAGGGATGGATATGAGAGAGAGATTATAGAGAGATGGATATGAGAGAGATTATAGAGAGATGTATATGAGCGAGAGATTATAGAGAGATGGATATGAGAGAGAGATTATAGAGAGATGGATATGAGAGAGATTATAGAGGGATGGATATGAGAGAGATTATAGAGAGATGGATATGAGAGAGGGATTATAGAGGGACGGATATGAGAGAGAGATTATAGAGAGATGGATATGAGAGAGAGAGATTATAGAGAGATGGATATGAGAGAGATTATAGAGGGATGATTATGAGAGAGAGATTATAGAGAGATGGATATGAGAGAGGGATTATAGAGGGATGGATATGAGAGAGAAATTATAGAGAGATGGATATGAGAGAGAGATTATAGAGAGATGGATATGAGAGAGATTATAGAGGGATGGATATGAGAGAGAGATTATAGAGTGATGGATATGAGAGAGGGATTATAGAGGGATGGATATGAGAGAGAGATTATAGAGAGATGGATATGAGGTAGGGATTATAGAGAGATGGATATGATAGAGAGATTATAGAGAGATGGATATGAGAGAGATTATAGAGAGATGGATATGAGCGAGAGATTATAGAGAGATGGATATGAGAGAGGGATTATAGAGAGATGGATATTAGAGAGAGATTATAGAGGGATGGATATGAGAGAGAAATTATAGAGAGATGGATATGAGAGAGAGATTATAGAGAGATGGATATGAGAGAGAGATTATAGAGAGATGGATATGAGAGAGAGATTATAGAGAGATGGATATGAGAGAGAGATTATAGAGAGATGGATATGAGAGAGATTATAGAGAGATGGATATGAGCGAGAGATTATAGAGAGTTGGATATGAGAGAGGGATTATAGAGAGATGGATATGAGAGAGAGATTATAGAGAGATGGATATGAGAGAGATTATAGAGAGATGGATATGAGCGAGAGATTATAGAGAGTTGGATATGAGAGAGGGATTATAGAGAGATGGATATGAGAGAGGGATTATAGAGGGATGGATATGAGAGAGGGATTATAGAGAGATGGATATTAGAGAGAGATTATAGAGGGATGGATATGAGAGAGAGATTATAGAGAGATGGATATGAGAGAAATTATAGAGAGATGGATATGAGCGAGAGATTATAGAGAGATGGATATGAGAGAGGGATTATAGAGGGATGGATATGAGAGAGAGATTATAGAGAGATGGATATGAGAGAGAGATTATAGAGAGATGGATATGAGAGAGAGATTATAGAGAGATGGATATGAGAGAGATTATAGAGGGATGGATATGATAGAGATTATAGAGGGATGGATATGAGAGAGAGATTATAGAGAGATGGATATGAGAGAGAGATTATAGAGAGATGGATATGAGAGAGAGATTATAGAGAGATGGATATGAGAGAGATTATAGAGGGATGGATATGAGAGATAGATTATAGAGAGATGGATATGAGAGAGAGATTATAGAGAGATGGATATGAGAGAGGGATTATAGAGAGATGGATATGAGAGAGAGATTATAGAGAGATGGATATGAGAGAGAGATTATAGAGAGATGGATATGAGAGAGGGATTATAGAGAGATGGATATGAGAGAGGGATTATAGAGAGATGGATATGAGAGAGGGATTATAGAGGGATGGATATGAGAGAGAGATTATAGAGAGATGGATATGAGAGAGGGATTATAGAGAGATGGATATGAGAGAGATTATAGAGAGATGGATATGAGAGAGGGATTATAGAGAGATGGATATGAGAGAGGGATTATAGAGAGATGGATATGAGAGAGGGATTATAGAGGGATGGGTATGAGAGAGGGATTATAGAGAGATGGATATGAGAGAGGGATTATAGAGAGATGGATATGAGAGAGGGATTATATGAGAGAGGGATTATAGAGAGATGGATATGAGAGAGGGATTATAGAGGGATGGATATGAGAGAGAGATTATAGAGAGATGGATATGAGAGAGAGATTATAGAGAGATGGATATGAGAGAGGGATTATAGAGAGATGGATATGAGAGAGGGATTATAGAGAGATGGATATGAGAGAGGGATTATAGAGAGATGGATATGAGAGGGATTATAGAGAGATGGATATGAGAGAGGGATTATAGAGGGATGGACATGAGAGAGGGATTATAGAGAGATGGATATGAGAGAGGGATTATAGAGAGATGGATATGAGAGAGGGATTATAGAGGGATGGATATGAGAGAGAGATTATAGAGAGATGGATATGAGAGAGAGAAATGGCGAAGTGGCACGCTCTCTGCCAAGACAATTTCCAAGTGATAACTTTGTTACTCACGTGGCAATAAAAATGATTCTGATTCTGATTCTGATTCTGATTATAGAGAGATGGATATGAGAGAGAGATTATAGAGAGATGGATATGAGAGAGATTATAGAGAGATGGATATGAGAGAGCTTATAGAGAGATGGATATGAGAGAGTTTACCACAAACTCTAAAATGTTGAGAGAGAGAGAGAGAGAGATCAGAGAGAGACCAGAGAGAGAGACGAGAAAGAGGCCAGAGATAGACCAGAGAGAGACCAGAGAGAGAGAGACCAGAGAGAGATATATGTGTGTGTGTCTCTATGTGTTTGTGTGAAGGTAGTTTTTGTTGGGTTTTGTTGTGTTGTGGTCCGTGAATTATTCATACAGTTTTTTAAAGTTAGGTACCTAAACTTTATCAATGGTAATTTCACTCAGTGTGCTCTCACCTCTGGCTCCTGCAAAGCCAATCCTCTTCGAAACCGGCCATTTGATTTATGTAAAAGTAAAAACAAAATATCGGATCTTCATGATTTGTCTTGTCGTTGATGTGGGTTTGTGATTATTATCGTGTTCAGTGACTTCAGGTCTCTGTGGGTTTGTTTTACCTTCAGCTCTAATGCACTTTCTTACTCTGTCCGTGTAAACCGTCTCTGAACGGAAATGACCCTGGAGTTTTGCATAAATGTGTTGTAGTAAAACTGTTCTTTACCTTCAGGTCCTTCCATTTCCTTTCCCTCTGACTCCCAGAGCGTTAGTGTTATCCATGGACCTGCGAGACTAGAGAGAGACCAGAGGGAGACTAGAGTGGGACCAGAGGGAGACTAGAGTGGGACCAGAGAGAGACCAGAGAGAGACCAGAGAGAGAGACCAGAGGGAGACTAGAGAAAGACCAGAGAGAGACCAGAGAGAGAGACCAGAGGGAGACCAGAGGGAGACTAGAGAGAGACCAGAGAGAGACCAGAGAGAGAGACCAGAGGGAGACTAGAGAGAGACCAGAGAGAGACCAGAGAGAGACCAGAGATAGACCAGAGGGAGACTAGAGTGGGACCAGAGAGAGACCAGAGAGAGAGACCAGAGGGAGACCAGAGAGAGAACAGAGAGCGACCAGAGAGACCAGAGAGAGACCAGAGAGAGACCAGAGAGACCAGAAAGAGACCAGAGGGAGAGACGAGAGGGACCAGAGAGAGAGACCAGAGAGACACCAGAGAGCGACCAGAGAGACCAGCGAGACCAGCGAGACCAGAGAGAGACCAGAGAGAGACCAGAGAGAGACCAGAGAGAGACCAGAGAGAGACCAGAGAGAGAGACCAGAGAGAGACCAGAGAGAGACCAGAGAGAGACCAGAGAGAGACCAGAGAGAGGTAAAATGCGTCCTGTTTGATGTAATGTTTTTCTCATGCAAAGCTCAGACAATTTCCAAATGGCCTTTTCATCAGAGACACCTCCTTTAAAGTCTGGCTCCGAGTTTCATCGAGAGTCTGCGGCACCTTTAGAATTCAAAGTGATGAGGCTGCAAACGGGAGACAATGTTTTCTCTCTGCACTTTGGGAAATATGGAAAATATTCTCCCAAGAAGCGACGGAGAGTAACGAGAAGCATCGTACGCACGGTTTCGTCATGAGGCGTCGGAGAGCGGCCAATTAAAGGCAGATGATTGACAGGTGCGAGGTTTATTAGTTAGATAGATGTGTGTCTGGAGGTTCTGGCCGGTCCAGGAGGAGATGGAGCCACACAAATCTGAAGAATAATCCAAATTCACTCTCTCTGGTCTCTCTCCCGCCTGGAAGCCTCCTCAGTCCTCGTTCTACAGTCTGTCCTGGGTCTACAGCCTCAGTCCTGGGTTTACAGCCTCAGTCCTGGGTCTACAGTCTCAGTCCTGGATCTACAGTCTCAGTCCTGGATCTACACCTTGAGTCCTGGATCTACAGCCTCAGTCCTGGGTCTACAGCCTCAGTCCTGGATCTACAGCCTCAGTCCTGGGTCTACGGCCTCAGTCCTGGGTCTACAGCCTCAGTCCTGGATCTACAGCCTCAGTCCTGGATCTACAGCCTCAGTCCTGGGTCTACAGTCTCAGTCCTGGATCTACAGTCTCAGTCCTGGATCTACACCTTGAGTCCTGGATCTACAGCCTCAGTCCTGGATCTACAGCCTCAGTCCTGGGTCTACAGTCTCAGTCCTGGATCTACAGTCTCAGTCCTGGATCTACACCTTGAGTCCTGGATCTACAGCCTCAGTCCTGGGTCTACAGCCTCAGTCCTGGATCTACAGCCTCAGTCCTGGGTCTACGGCCTCAGTCCTGGGTCTACAGCCTCAGTCCTGGATCTACAGCCTCAGTCCTGGGTCTACAGTCTCAGTCCTGGATCTACAGCCTCAGTCCTGGGTCTACAGCCTCAGTCCTGGGTCTACGGCCTCAGTCCTGGATCTACAGTCTCAGTCCTGGATCTACAGCCTCAGTCCTGGGTCTACAGCCTCAGTCCTGGGTCTACAGTCTCAGTCCTGGGTCCTGGCTGCAGATAAATACACAGAATCGAATGGAAGCGGCCCACGCCATGTTGGACTCTTACCTTTCCCTGACCCTTTCAAAAAGCGTTTTTTAAAGTTGCTTTAGCAGAAATCTGATGGTTTTTAGCTGTATTAAAATCCTGGCAAATAAACAAGTTTCCATCCGCAGCGAAGGCAGTGATCTAAAGTTTAGAGGTGGGCTTCATTAGGAGTGGGTTCTTCAAAGACCTGCTCTAACTTCTCTCTGATGAAAGAAAACCGTCTTCTAAATGCACAGGTGAAGAGAGAGCTCGGCTACTGTCACTGGACCAAACCCCTCATTAAAATATCACTCTTTTAGGCCTTGCTTCCATGTCGAGGTGGTAAACTCAAGATCAGAGAGAGAGACTAGAGAGAGAGACTAGAGAGAGACCAGAGGGAGACCAGAGAGAGACTAGAGAGAGACCAGAGAGAGACTAGAGAAAGACTAGAGAGAGACCAGAGAGAGACCAGAGAGAGAGACCAGAGAGAGACCAGAGAGAGACCAGAGAGAGACTAGAGAGAGACTAGAGAGAGACTAGAGAGAGACCAGAGAGAGACCAGAGAGAGAGACCAGAGAGAGAGACTAGAGAGAGAGACTAGAGGTGGGCGATATGGCCTAAAATGCATATTGCGGTATAATTTGGGACACAGACGGTATATATTGCGGTATAATTTGGTGTGTGAATTGTAGGTCTAGCAGGTTGTTGCATAAAATAGTCAAGATTGTTACTTATTTATATATTATAATCTAGTAGATATATTTGTAGTATAGTTGTGAGACAAATGCTGTAACATACATTATTTATGTATGTTACAGTAAAGACCATTTACTGTAAAAGCAAATAAAACTATTCATTTTTTATATTTTAAATATTCATTTAAAATATAAAAAAATCAAATGTTGAAATCAAAGCCTGTAGCAATATGGTCATTATTTATAGTGTCTGAGAGTTTAACTTTCCACCATTTACTTTGTTTAACAAAGTTAACAAAGCTTTCGTGAGCTATTGACCGCGGAGGTCCGAATCTGACGCCAACTTTCCCAAACTTCTGATGTGATGATGCTGCGGACATGGCACACGCATGGATCTATTTTGGCTCACGCTGGCGCTTCGAGCCTACACGATTGGCCTAAAGGTAGACTCTTAAACTGTGATTACTGTGTGTATTTACCTCTGTTGGGGCGCTGTGACAACAATACAGAAACACTGTGTGAATGCCGTGCTGTTGTTCGCTGTTTCCAGTGGTGTCTGCTAGGCTAATGCTGCTAGGCTAATGCTGCTAGGCTAATGTGCAAGGCTAATGCGCTAGGCTAATGTGCTAGGCTCATGCGCTAGGCTAATGTGCTAGGCTCATGCGCTAGGCTAATGTGCAAGGCTAATGTGCTAGGCTCATGCGCTAGGCTAATGTGCTAGGCTCATGCGCTAGGCTAATGTGCAAGGCTAATGTGCAAGGCTAATGTGCTAGGCTAATGTGCTAGGCTAATGTGCTAGGCTAATGTGCTAGGCTAATGTGCTAGGCTAATGTGCTAGGCTAATGTGCTAGGCTAATGTGCAAGGCTAATGTGCTAGGCTAATGTGCTAGGCTAATGTGCTAGGCTAATGTGCTAGGCTAATGTGCAAGGCTAATGTGCTAGGCTAATGTGCTAGGCTAATGTGCTAGGCTCATGCGCTAGGCTAATGCTGCTGAATGCCGGTTTGTTTTGGTCCTTTCTGCTGGCGTCAGAGCCTGCGCAATTTGATGACACAATGACCTATTGCAATATGCCGGTATAACAAAAAACTCTACCGTGGGCCAAATTTATATCGCATACCGCTTATACCGTTTATATCGCCCAGCCCTAAGAAAGACCAGAGAGAGACTAGAGAGAGACTAGAGAGAGACTAGAGAGAGACTAGAGAGAGACTAGAGAGAGACCAGAGAGAGACCAGAGAGAGACTAGAGAGAGACCAGAGAGAGACCAGAGAGAGACCAGAGAGAGACCAGAGAGAGACTAGAGAGAGACCAGAGAGAGAGACTAGAGAGAGACCAGAGAGAGACTAGAGAGAGACCAGAGAGAGACCAGAGAGAGACCAGAGAGAGACCAGAGAGAGACTAGAGAGAGACCAGAGAGAGAGACTAGAGAGAGAGACTAGAGAGAGAGACTAGAAAGAGAGACTAGAAAGAGAGACTAGAGAGAGAGACTAGAGAGAGAGACTAGAGAGAGATACTAGAGAGAGAGACTAGAGAGAGAGACTAGAGAGAGAGACTAGAAAGAGAGATTAGAGAGAGAGACTAGAGAGAGAGACTAGAGAGAGAGACTAGAGAGAGAGACTAGAGAGAGATACTAGAGAGAGAGACTAGAAAGAGAGACCAGAGAGAGACTAGAGAGAGAGACTAGAGAGAGAGACTAGAGAGAGAGACCAGAGAGAGACCAGAGAGAGACCAGAGAGAGACCAGAGAGAGAGACTAGAGAGAGAGACTAGAGAGAGAGACCAGAGAGAGAGACCAGAGAGAGAGACCAGAGAGAGACCAGAGAGAGAGACCAGAGAGAGAGACTAGAGAGAGAGACTAGAGAGAGAGACCAGAGAGAGACCAGAGAGAGACCAGAGAGAGACCAGAGAGAGAGACCAGAGAGAGAGACTAGAGAGAGAGACTAGAGAGAGAGACCAGAGAGAGACCAGAGAGAGACCAGAGAGAGAGACCAGAGAGAGAGACTAGAGAGAGAGACTAGAGAGAGAGACCAGAGAGAGACCAGAGAGAGACCAGAGAGAGACCAGAGAGAGAGACTAGAGAGAGAGACCAGAGAGAGACCAGAGAGAGACCAGAGAGAGAGACCAGAGAGAGAGACTAGAGAGAGAGACTAGAGAGAGAGACCAGAGAGAGACCAGAAAGAGAGACTAGAGAGAGAGACTAGAGAGAGACCAGAGAGAGACCAGAGAGAGACTAGAGAGAGACTAGAGAGAGAGACCAGAGAGAGACCAGAGAGAGACCAGAGAGAGACCAGAGAGAGACCAGAGAGAGACCAGAGAGAGACCAGAGAGAGACCAGAGAGAGAGTACATTTTTACTGTGGTTTGATGATGATATTTTAAATGTAACTTAATTTAAAAAGCTAAATCTATGTTTTAAATATCTGTATCTAACTGTATGAATATGTGCTGATGTCATGTGTTAGCATAGCACCCAGGCTAATGTGATATCCTGTTGTTTTAATTATACATGTTACAAATGTATCACTAGTTGTAATGTAAAGTATGGAAATATAATATAAAGATTAAAGGTTTAAATGAGGATTTTCCCAAATTTTAGCAAAGAACCTTCTCCACTTTTTGAACTAAACTCTGTGGTCTTATTTGACGACATATCTCCAGAATGATTGACAGTCGGGAGGACCAATAGTCTTGAGGATCCACCCGGAAATAGACAATCCTCCTATATACCTTTTAAGAAATTGTTTATTTGTCCCACAGTGGGAAAATGTCAGTGTTGTAGCACAAGTTACAGACAGAAAGAATGATGAATAAATTGATAATACAATATTTTTTCTTTAGCCTAATAAAGATGGAAGTTTAAATTATATATAGTTGTGTGTATACATCAGTACTAGCCTGTCTCCCACTGGTCTCCCACTGGTCTCTCTCTGGTCTCTCTCTGGTCTCTCTCTGGTCTCTCTCTGGTCTCTCTCTGGTCTCTCTCTGGTCTCCCACTGGTCTCCCACTGGTCTCTCTCTGGTCTCTCTCTGGTCTCTCTCTGGTCCCTCTCTGGTCTCTCTCTGGTTTCTCTCTCTGGTCTCTCTCTCTCTGGTCTCTCTCTGGTCTCTCTCTCTCTGGTCTCTCTCTCTGGTCCCTCTCTCTGGTCTCTCTCTGGTCTCTCTCTCTGGTCCCTCTCTCTGGTCTCTCTCTGGTCTCTCTCTCTCTCTAGTCTCTCTCTGGTCTCTCTCTGGTCTGTCAATGGTTTCTCTCTGGTCTCTCTCTCTAGTCTCTCTCTGGTCTCTCTGGTCCCTCTCTCAGGTCTCTCTCTCTGGTCTCTCATTGGTCTCTCTCTGGTCTCTCTGGTCTCTCTCTGGTCTCTCTCTCTGGTCTCTCTCTGGTCTCTCTCTGGCCTTCCTCTGCTCTCTCTCTGGCCTCTCTCTGGTCTCTCTCTGGTCTCTCTCTCTGGTCTCTCTCTAGTCTCTCTCTGGTCTCTCTCTGGTCTCTCTCTGGTCTCTCTAGTCTCTCTCTGGTCTCTCTCTGGTCTCTCTCTGGTCTCTCTCTGGTCTCTCTCTCTGGTCTCTCTCTGGTCTCTCTCTGGTCTCTCTCTCTGGTCTCTCTCTGGTCTTGCTGGTTGTAGTTTGTCGGAGAATGCGATAGTAAAATAATCCGTTCTGGTTCGATCCAAATACCAACCAGTCAAATCCACTCCTAACGAGACCCATGTCCAGACCTGGATCAAACCTGGACTGGGGCAGGACCAAACACAGACCAGGACTAAACCAAGTGTAAAACCAGGTGAGACCAGAATATGGTCTGACTTCCTGCAAACACACTTCTGATCCCAGACCAGGCCCTCAGTGAAACACACAACTACTGTTTTTATTCTGTTTGGATGATTTTATATTAAAACTGAAAAGCTCAAGTATTTTTATTTTATTTATTTATTTATAATAATAACAGGGACATTAATAAAAACATGTTTAATTAATCAGACGTTCTGATTAGTCTGATTAGCAGAACGAGGACATTGCAGAAGACTACTATAAAAAACTGATGCACAAGATGAAAAGGTCATGGGTTCGATTCCCGCTTTTCTATGTGGCGTTTGAGCCTGGGTGGGTTTCCTCCAGGTGCTCCGGAGATTATTTCAGTAAGTTATGTTTTTTTAACACAAAACATAATGATCAAATAACACAATAAAATCCTCAAAATTACTACGGCCTAAAAGAGTATTTTAAGACATCAATTTATTATTTTTTATTTTTTCAGCAACAAGAGGAAGTAGAAGACACTGCAGGATGTGTCACATGTGTGTCCAATGTGCTTTAAATGCAAACAGTCGAATTAACTTAAAGGTGCAGTATTAAGCAATTTCTTTAGCTTAGCCGTAGCACTGACTTCAAAGCACCCCCCCCCCCCTTCACCAAACCACTCCCCCTCCCCTCCCTCTCCCACCACACCACCCTATAATGATGACAGATTAGGGCCCTTTAAAGATGACAGATTAGGGCCCTTTAATGATGACAGATTAGGGACCTTTAAAGTTGACAGATTAGGGCCCTTTAATGATGACAGATTAGGGCCCTTTAACGATGACATATTAGAGCCCTTTAATGATGAGAGATTAGAGCCCTTTAATGATGACAGATTAGAGCCCTTTAATGATGACAGAGTAGGGCCTTTTAAAGACTACAGATTAGGGCCCTTTGATGTGATCACTCTGTTTCTTCTTCTACACGTCTCGGCCGTCGCCGTGGCTGAGAGAGCTCATGAGGACCGGGCTCTCCGTTTGTTTGGGTTCTTGGTTCTGGTCCAGGAGTAACTCTCTCTCCAGCTCCTCCCACTTTCTCCAGGCGGCTCCTGATTGGTTCAGTTTGGTCTGAATCTGGTCTTGAGCCATGGTCTTGATCTGCTGCTCCATAGTGAGCTCGGCCTCCTCTAGGACGGCTGCAGGCCAGTCCGTGGACACACCCCAGCGTCCCCATGGTAACCAGGACAAGATGGCTGACGTGAGGAACACCACGAGCACCAGCAGAAGTCCGATCACCTTTAAACAAAAGAGGTTTGCAATATTATTGAGACATCACACAATTATTTATTTATTTATTTATGAATGCACGGGTAACGGCTTTTTCTGCCTGAGATGTTGCTGCAGTTCAGTGTTAATGGTTTTACACTGGTCCAGACCAGAGCAGAGAGGATTCATGGTTTTACACTGGTCCAGACCAGAGCAGAGAGGATTCATGGTTTTACACTGGTCCAGACCAGAGCAGAGAGGATTCATAGTTTTACACTGGTCCAGACCAGAGCAGAGAGGATTCATGGTTTTACACTGGTCCAGACCAGAGCAGAGAGGATTCATGGTTTTACACTGGTCCAGACCAGAGCAGAGAGGATTCATGGTTTTACACTGGTCCAGAGCAGAGCAGAGAGGATTCATGGTTCGAACCAAGTGGATCAGGTGAAATGGAGGAATGCTAACTCTTTGAAAAATGCTAATGAAGCATTTATCATTTTACTTTGGACCAGAGGTTCTGCTGCTGTGACCTGAAGGACTGTTATTATTATTACTATTCTTAGATACTTTTAGAATTATACATTTTAAGTTTTATTTTTGCTGCTACTGGACTCCTGCATTTCTCCGACGGGGATCATAAAGTATCTACCTCTCTATCTACAGTATGCATCTATGTCTCTATCTATGTATGTGTTTTATTTCCGGAACAGTCCGTCAGGGGAAGAGCCCGATCCTTGTGAAAGATTTGCTCTTGAAATAATGTAGAAACCAGTTTGGTAAATCCTCCACAGCCGCTCTCTTCCTGTCACTGATGTCTTTGTGTTGATCTCACCACTTCCTGTTGCTCTAGACCAGTTTGACCACAAAACCAACAAACACTTTCAATACACGTCAAATACGGTGAAGGTTTTATGATTTCAAAAACTAAGATGAACCAAAAGAATGTGTCACAACATCTTTCAACATGATTCATAAATTTGTGTTCTTTTATTTTGTGTATAGAATAAACCAGTGTGGGCGGGTCCTGGCTCAAAAGTGGCCAAAATGACGTGCGCTGACATGCTGCAATACCACCCCAGGCCTGTGGGGGTGGACCCGGAAGAAGAATTAGCCAATGCTAAAATCCTTCCCAACAATTCACAACACCCAACCACATAATCAATCCCAATTATATCCCCACCAACCAATAACAAAACACACAAACCCATCACAAACCCCTACCCCCACACCCTCCACCCCAAACTACAACCCCACCCCAACCAACCCCCACCCACCACACCACACCAAAACTCCCCAACACCCAAACCAACACCCCCCAACAAACCAACACACCCACCACCCCAAACCCACAAACCCCCCACACCCCCAACACCCCAACACCAAAACCCCAACCCCCCCCCCCCACACCCCCCACCCCCCCCACACACACCCCCCCACCCCCCCACACCCCCCACAACACAACCCACCCAACACAAACCCCACCAAAAAACAACCCACCACACAACCCCCCCCACCCCCACACCAACCCCAAACCCCACCACCAACAAACACACACAACACACCCCAACCAAACAACCACAAAACAACCCAACCCCCCCCCCACAAACCAACAACAACCCCCCCCCCCCACCCCCCCAACCCCCCAACCCCCCACCCCCACCCCAAACCCAACAACCAAAACACCAAACACCCACCACACCACACACCCCCACCCCACACACCCCCCCCCGACCCCCCCACCCCCCACCACCACCACAAACACACAACCCCAACTCCATCCATCCCCCCCAACCAAAAAAAACAACCCCACCACAACCCCCCCACCCAACCACCCCCCAACCCCCCACCCACCCAACCACACCATCCCTCCCCACACCACCACAACCACCACCCCCCCCCCCCCCCAATCATTAACAAACATACACAACCACACCCAACCCCACCCACCAAACACCAACCCACAAACACAACAAACTCCAAAACACAACCAACAACCCCACCCACCCAATCAACACCCCCCAAAACCCCAACAACAACACCAAACAACACACACCCCACAACCCACACAAAACCAACACCACACCACAACCCCCCACCACACACACACCACACAAACCCCCATCACACCCATACCACAATCAAACCCCAACACACCCCCCCCCCCCCCCCACACCAAACCAAAACAAACCCCCACCACCCACCACCCCCCCCACCCACAACCACAAAACCCCCCCCCAACAACATACCCCCCCCCCCCCAACTCCCCCAACAAACCCCCATCCAACCCCACCCAAACCACCCTAACCCACCAAAACCTATCCATTCACCCAACACAAACCACATCAAACATTCATTCTAATATATACCTACCCCACCCAACAACCCCCCCCAACCACCCCCACAACCATAATCACCCCCCCAAAAACACCACCACTCAACCACCACCCACACACTCTACAAAATAACCCACACCAACACCCCCCCCAACACCCACACAAAACCACAAACCCCCCTAACACCCCCCCACCCACACCAACACAAACCACCCATCCCCCCCCCAACCCCCACCTCCCCACTCACCCCCCCCACCCACAACCCCACACCCATTACCAACAAATACCCCCCCCCCACCCAAACCACAATACCTAACACAATCCTCCATCTTCAACCTTCCTCAACCTCCACACCCCAATCTCACTCATACCAACATCACAACACCACCTACTAAAAAAACCCCCCAATCCCTCAATCACAAAACCCCAACAAAATTCTTTCTTCTACCTTCTTCTAAACCCCCCCTACCTTATCCCCCACCACACCCCTACTCCAACCCCCCCCCAACCCCCTCATCCCCTTACTAACAATCCAATTAACCTAATCACCCTTATTTTTCAACCTCCCCCCTTATCCCACCTTACCCACCCCCCCTTTTTCTCTACACAATCACCACACAAAACCAACAACCCACATTCTAACTCTCCCTCCCATTAATCAATCTTAATCTTATCTACTCCTCCCCATCCCCCAACACCCTCATTCCCTTACCATTTCTAACAAATTATTCCATTAATCATTCATTCTATCAAACCATACCCCCCCCCCCTCATCCCAACTCCACTTCCCATTCTAAACACAACCCAACCAACACCCCCCCCCCCCCCACACAACCCACACCCTCCCCCCCCCACCCCCCACCCCCACCAAACCCCTCTAAATAAATAAACATCCCATAAAAAATACAACCCCCAACCCTACTACCCTACCCCCCTCAACATAACACCACAAACCCCCACCACCAACAAACCCTTACCCAAACCCCCCCACTACTATTATCATATTATATAACATAATAACTAAATATATCCATATCCTAAAATTAAATAAAATATAATAAAATAATCAAATCTATAAATCAAATAAATATAAACCCAACCCCCCCCCACACCCCCCCAACACCCCCCCCCCCCCAACCAACCACAAACACCCAACCACCCCCCCACACCCCCCCACCCAAAAAACCCCCCCCCCCCCCCACCACCAAACCAATACACCCCCCATAACACCCACCAACCCCACAAACCACACACCCCACCACACCACACCCCACCCCACTAACACCTCCCACACCCAACCACCCCAAACACCACCACCCAAACCACCCCCCCCCCCCTCTCAACCCCCCCCTAACCCTCACAAACCACCCAAAACCCCCTACCCTCCCACCACCCCCACCCAAACCCCCACCACACCCCACAACACCCCCAACCACAACCAAAACCAACACCCCCCAACCACCCCACCCAAAACCCCACCCCCCCCACACACCCCCACCCTCCCCCCCCCAACAAACCAAACTCAACAACACCACACAATCCCCCCTCACAACACCCACACACACCCCCACACACACACAACATCCCCACACACACCCCAAACATCACACCCCACTCACAACACACTCATCCACACTCACCACAACAAACACCTCAACACACACACTCACCACACAACACCTCACTCACACCACACTCACCCACACACTCTCCCCACACACACCCCTTCACTCTCACACCACTCACACCCACTCACACCCACACACAAACCACTCAACTACACACACCCACACTACACAACACACACCCACACACACACCACACCCACACCCCAAACACACACACACACACCACACACTCTCCACTATACCCCCACACACACCACCACACTACACACCACACATAAAATCCCCTCTCATCTTCCACACTCACACCTCTCACTCCACTCATCTCTCCCCCTTCTCTCTCCCACTACACTCCCCACATTCTCACAACCACACACCCACAACAAACCCAAACCCACCCCCCACCCAAACCCCACCCAACCCACAAAACCACCTCCACAACAAACAACAAACCTATCCCACCAACAACTCACACCACCACCAAAACCCATAACCACCCCAACCACAACACAAACCCCCACACCCACCCCCCCCCCCCCACCAACCCCCCCCCACCACCCCCACACCCCACAACCCACAAAAACACCCACCACACACCCCCCCCCCCCCCCCCCCCCCCACCCCCCCAAAACCAACCCACACCCCCCCCCCCAACCAACCACACCCCCCCCACACAAAACACCAAAACAAAACCACCCCAACCAAAAACACACCAACCACAACACCACAACCACAACCCACCACCCCAACAACAAAAACACCACCAAAACACCAACCACAACACACCAACCAAAAAACCCCAACCTACAACCCCACCACACAACAACAAAACCACCAACCACAAACCACAACAACATCACCACCAACACAACACCACCCCCAACCACACACCACCCAACCACAACACCACCCAACCACACCAAACCAACCACAAACACCAACCAAACCACCACCAACCACAACACCACCCAAACAACACAACACCAACCACTAACACTAACCCAAACACCATCCCTAAAAACAAACAACCCACACCCCACACCCCCCACACACACCAACACCCCCCCCCCCCCCCCCCCACCCCCCCACCACCACCCCCCCCCCCACACCCCACCACCCAACACCCCCCCCAACCCAAACCCCACCCCCCCCCCCACCCCACCCCCCCCACCAACCCCAAACACAACCCCACCCCCCCAACAAAAAACCCCCAATAATACAAACAACAACCCCATACTAAACCAAACCCCCCCTCACCCCAAAACCCCCCCCAAACAAAAAAAAAACAACCAAACCCACCCAAACCCCCCACACCCACCCCCCCCCTCAACCCCCCCCCCACCACCCCAACCCCCCACACCCCCCCACACACCCCCCCCCACACACACCAAACCACCCCCCAAAACTCACACATCCCCCACCCACCCCCCAACCCCCCACCAAACAAACCAAAAACAACCCACAAACCCACCCCCCCCAATACTTACTTTCCCCCCCCAAATCCCCACCAAACCACTAACTAATCAAAAAACATCCAACAACCACCAAAACAAACAAAAACCCTCTAACCACACCCCTATTATAAACACACCCCCCCACCCACCACCCCAAACCCCCCCCCCCCCCCCCCCCCCCCACAAAAAACAATACCCACCCCCCCACCCCCACCCCACAAACACCCACCCACAACACAACCCCACCACCCCCCCCCACCCCCCCACCCCCCCCCACCACATCCCCCACCCACCACCCCAAACACCCCACCCCCCCAACACCCCCCCCCCCACCCCCCCCACAACCCACCCCCCCCACCCACCAACCCCCAACAAACAAAAAACACCCCCACCCAACAAACCCACCCCCCACACCCCCCACCCCCCACCCCCCCCCCCCCCCCCCCCCAAAACAAAAAAAAACACACAAACCCCCCCACCCCCCCCAACCCCCACCCCCCCACCCAACCACCCACCCACAAAAAACAAACCCCACCCCAACACCCCACCCCACCAAACCCCCCCCAACCCCCCCCCCCCCAACCCCACCCACCCCCCCCCCCCACAAACCCCCCCACACACAACCCACCCCCCAACCAACCCCCCCCCCCCCCCCCCCCCCCCCCAACCCACTAAAACACCCCCCAAACCAACACCCCCCCACACACCCCCCACCACACCCCCCACACAACCCCACCCCCCCACCACCCCCCACCCACACACCCCCACCTCAACACACCCCACCACCACCCCCCCACACCACCACCCACACACCCAACCCACCCCCCCAACCACACACCCCCACCACCCAACCCCCAACAAACACCCAAACACAACCACCACCCCCCACAACCCCAACCCCCCACCCCCCACCCCCCCACCCAACACCCCCACACCTCCCACCCACCCAACAAAACCCCACCCCACCCACACCCACCCCCCATAACCCCCCCCCCCACCCCCCCCTTCACCTCCATCACCTATCAAACACCCACAACCTCCACCCCCCATACATATCCCATCCTCACCACCCACTCTTAATTACCATTAAATACCCTTAATCATCATCTATTACTCCCCAAAACCCCCCCCCCCCCCCCCCCCCCCCCACTAAAAACCAATCATCCCCCACAAAACAACAACCCCCCCCCCACCACCAACCACCCCCCCACCTAACAACCCAACTACCACATACCCCCCCCACCCCCCCCAACCCCCCCACACCCAACCCCCCCACCCCCCCCAACACCCACACAAACCACCACAACACAACCACCCCCACACCTCCACACCCCCCACACACCCCAAACCCAACACCCCACCCACCCCCCCACCCAACCACCACCCAACAAAAAAACCCAACACCCACAAACCCACCCCCCCCCCCCCCCCCCACCACACACCCAACACCACCCCCACAACCCCCACCCCCCACCCCCCACCACCACCCCACACACACCCCCCCCCACCCCCACCCCCCCCCAAACACACCACCCCCACCCCAACCAACACCCCACCCACCCCCCCCCACAAACCCCCCCCCCCCCCCCCCAACACAAAACACCACACCACACAAACCACCCCCAACACCAACCCCCCACACCACAAACAACCAACCAACCCCCCACACCACCCCCCAACCCCAACAACAACCACCACCCACCCCCCCCACCCCCCCCCCACCAACCCCCACCAACCCACCAAAAACCTCCCCCACAACAACCAACACCAAAACACCCCCCCCCCCCCCCCAACCCCACCCCACCAACCCACACCCCCACCCCACCCCACCCCCCCCCCACCACACCCCCACCACCCCCACACCACACCCCAAACCCAAAACCACACACAACCCCCACCAAACACCACCCACCAAACAAACCAAAAACACAAACCACAACAACAACCCCCCCCCCCCCCCCACCCACCACCCCCACACCCACACACCCCCAACAAAACCCCCAAACCCCCCCAACCCCCCCCCCCACCCCCCACCCAAACCACAAACAAACCCCCCCAACCACAACCACCAACCCCCACCCCCACAACCACCCACACAAAACCCCCCAACACCCACCCCCCCAACCCCCCCCACCCCACCCACCACCAACCCCCAACACCCACCCACCCACCCCACCCACAAACAACACACACACAACCCTCCAAAAACCCCCAACCCCCCCACCCCCCCCCCACCCCCCACCCCCCCCCCCCCCCCCCCCCCACCCACACCCCACCACCACCCCACCCCCCCCCCCCAACCCCCCACCCAACCCACACACCCCACAAACCCAACCCCAAAAAACACCAAACCCAACCCCCAACCCCCCCACCCCCCCCAAACCACACCAACACCCAAAAACACCACCACACACCAAACCCAAAACCACCCCAACCAACCAACCAAACCCCCCCCCCCACCACCCCAAAAACAAACCCACCCACACCCCCAACACCCCACAACACCAAAACCCAACCCACACACACCCCAACACCCCCAACCCCCCACACCCCACACCACCCCCACCCAAACCACCCCCACCCCACAACCCCCCAACCCCCAACCCCCCCCCCACCACCCACCACCCCCCCCCCACCCCACCCAACCCCCCAACCCACCACCCCCAACACCCCCCACCCCCCAAACACCCCCCCAACCCCCCCCCACCAACCCACCACAACCCCCCCCCAAACCACACCAACACCCAACCCCCCCCCAAACCCCCCCAAACCCCAACACCCCCCCCAAAACACACCCCCACCCCCCACACCCCCCCACCCTCACCCCACCACAACCCCCCCCCCCACAACCACCCCACCAACCCCCACCCAAACCCACCCCACCACCCACCCCAACAACCAACAACACAAACCCACCCCCCCCCCCAACCACACAACCCACCCCCAAAACACATCAACAAAATAACCAACCCCAAAAACCCCCCCCAAAATACAACCCCACCACCACAACCAACAACCCCACAAACACCCCAACCCCCCCCACACCCCCCCCCCCCCAACCAAACCCCCACCACCCCACACACACACCTCCCAACCACCATAACCCTCCCCCACCCACCACCCCCCCCAAACACCCAAACCCAAAACAACCCAAAACACCCCACACCCCCCACCCCCCCACCCCACACACACCCCACCACCCCCCCCCCCCCCCCCCACCCCCACCCCCCCCACCACCAAACCCCACACCCCCCCCCCACACAACCACCAAACCCCCACCCCCCCCCCACCAAAACCCACCCACCAAAACCCCCCCACCCCCCCCACAAAAACCCACCACAAAACCCACCCATCCAACCCACCACAACCCCACCCACCAACCCACCACCAAACCACCACCAAACCCACCACAAACCCACCACCAACCCCACACAACCCACCAACAAACCCCACACAAACCCCACCCCCACCAAACCACCACAAACCCCACCACAAACCCCCAACACCAAACCCCACACCAAACCCACCACCAATCACCCACACACAACACCACCAACCCACACACCCACACCCCCCACCCCCCCCCAAACACCCACCCCCACCCACCACACCCCCCCCAACCACCCCAACACACACCCACCCCCACAACCCCCCCCCCCCCACCAACCCAACCCCCCACCCACCCAACACACAACACCAAAACAAACCCCCCACCAACCCCAACAACCCACCACCAAACACCATCCCCACAACCACACCAACCACACAACCAACCACAACCAATACCACCCACACACAACCAAACCCACACACCCCACCCACACAACACACCAACACCCCAACCCCAACACCCAAAACAAACCAAACCCCCCCACCACAAACCCCACCCAACCCCAACCCCCCCAACCCCCCAACCCCCCAACCCCCCAAACCCCCAACCCCCCAACACACACCAACCCCCCCAACACCCCAAACACCAAAAACCCACCAACACCCAACACCCCAACCCCCACAACCCAAACCCCAATAACCCAAAACCCCCCCCCCTTCACCCACCCACAAAACCCACCAAAACACAACCCCACAAACCCCACAAACAACAACACCACCCAAAACCCACACCCAAAACACAACAAACCACATACCCCCAACCCACCCCCCCCCCACACCACCCAACCCCCACATCACCAACCCCCCCCCCCCTCCCCCCCCCACCACAACACACACCTCAACCAACCCCCCACACCACCCCAACCCCCCCAAAACAACAACAACCACCCCCCCCCCTCCCCCCCACCACCCACCAAAACCCACAACCAAAACCACAAAAAACCACCAACCCACAACACACCCAACACCCCAACCCCCCACACACCAACCAACCACCCAACACCCACCCAAACCCCCCCCCCCCACAACCCCCCCCAAACACCAAAAACACAATCCATAAAACACATAAACCACACCTCCCCCCTAACACCACACAACCCAAACACCAAAATAAACCCCCACAAAAACCAAAACACAATCCCACACACCCTCAACCCCATAAAACAACCAATTACACTAACATAACAAAATACAAATCTCCCCATAAAAACCCCCCCCCCAACCCCCCCCTCCCACCCCCCCCACCCCCATCCCCCCCCCCCCCCCACCCCACCACCCACAAAAAAACCATTATAGTACCCAATCCTTTTAACCTCCATATCAACACACCCACCAAAAAAAACCATTTCCACAACCTACACCCCCCCCCCTACCCACTCCCCCCCCCCCAAACCCACCCAACCCAACCCACAAACCAACAAAAAACTCACTCCTATAACCAACACAACTCCAAACAACACACCCCAACCCAAACCCTTACCCAAAACAACCCCCAACAACAACTACAACATATCCCAACCCCCAACACAACACAAACTAACACCACCCCACCACCCAACCACACACCCAACCCCCCCCACCCCCAACACCACCCCAACAACCCCCACCTAAACCAAACACATCCCACCCCCACACCCACCCCCCAAACCAAACCCCCAACAACACCCACCACCCCCCACCAAAACCACCCCCAAAAAAACCCAACCACCAACCACCAACCCACACCCCACACACCACCCACATACCACACACAACCCCCACCACCCTACACCACCCACCCCCCCCCACATCACCAAACCCCCCCCCACCCCACCAAACCCCCCACACACACCACCCCACAAACACCAAAAACCAAAAACACACAAACCACAACCAAACCCTACCCAACCCAACCCAATACCAACCCCCCACCCAAAAATCCAAAATCCCCAACCCACTAAACATAACAATACCACCCATCCCAAATACATCCTCCATACCATCTCTTCTATTCCTACATACCCCCCAACCAAACAAACACCATCTACATACTCCACAACAACATATCCAAACACCTAAATTCATCTTCACTCAACTTCCTCTCCCCACCACATTACATTTCCTATCTAATCACCCATCATATTTATACCCCCCCCCCCCACCCTTTTTATCCCCTCCTCCAATACACAAACCCACACCAACCAACCACACAACAACCCCCACCCCCCCCCCAACACCCACCCCCCAACCCCACCCCCCCCCCCCCCCCCCATCCACCCCACAACCCCCACCCACCCCCCACAAAACCACACACCCTACACCAAACCCCCCCAAAAACCACACACCCAACAAACCCACATCACCAAACCCACAACCCAACCAACCACCCATCCCCCACCCCATCCCCCCCATCCCAACACATCCCCCCCATACACTCAAATAACCCCCAACCACAAAAAATCCACCCTTAAACCACACCCAAAACACCAACCCCTCACCCACCCACAAACAAACAACACACACCAAACAAACAAACACCATTCCCCACCCACCACCCCCAAAATCCAACCCCCACCCCCCACCCCACCACACAAAAACAAACACCCCCCCCCACACTCCCCAACCCACCCCCAACACCCCAACAACCCCCACACCACAACCCAAACAACACAAACCCAACCAAAATTAACACTACCAACCAAAACACCACACACCACAACCCCCCCCCCCCATTCCACCCACCCACCACCACAACAAAACACAACACCCCCCACACCCACAACTCCATCAATAAACTAACCCACCCACAACCCCCCACCCACCCACACCACAAAACCCCCCCCAATCCCAACCCCACCCACCACACCAACCAAACCCCCAAATCACAAACTCACCACACCCCCCCCCCCCACCCACCACCCCAACCCCACACCACAAAAAACAACAACCAAACACAACACCACCCAACCTCCCCACAACCCAAACCACACCCAACAACAAAAAACACACCCAACCCCCAATCCACCCACTTACCAACCCCCCTTCATCCCAACTCCCCCCACCCACCCATACTCCCCAAACCACACAACCCCCCAACAACCACCCCCACACAACCACACCCCCCAACCCACCAATCCAAACAACACCCACCACCAACCACACCCCACCCACCACCACCAAACACCCCCCCACCCAACCAAAAAACCCCCAACACCCCCACTAAAACACCCCCCACAACACCAACCCAAAACCCCACCACAAAACCCAAACCCAACACCCAACACCAACCCCTCCACCCCCAACAAACAAAAAACAACAACCCCACCAAACACCCCCCACCCCCCCCCACCCACAAACCACCCCCACCTAAACCCACCCCACAAACCACCCCCACCCTCTACAAACACCACACCAACCCCCCCCACCCCCCACCACCCACACTCCCACATAACCCAAAACCCCCACCACCCACTCAAACAACCCCCCACCACATACCACCCAAACACACCCCCCCCAACCACCCACCCCACAAATCCCTACACAACCCCCCCCCCCCCCCCCCCCCCCCCCACCACACAACCACAAACACAATCTACCAACTACCAACCTACCCACTACTAACTCCCCCCCTCCCCCCCCCAAATCACAACTAACCACCAACCACACCCCCAATACATCAAAAAAAAACCCTACCCCAAACCCAACACACAAAACATCAAACAACACCACTCACACCCCCCCTACCAATCCCCCACCCCACCCAAACTCCCCCCACCCCCCACCCCAAACAACCAAACTAATCAATCAACCATAACCACTACCCTACTATTTATCCACCACAAACAATTAACCATACAAAACCCAAACCACCCCACACCCCCAACCCCCAACATCACACACCCTCCCAAATACAACAAACAACACAAAACATCACACCCCCATACCCCCAAACCCCCCACATTCCCTTAATATCCAACACCATCATACCATTCCCCTTCATTCATTAATTCCCCATCCCAACATACCCTCATACAACAACCATACCATTATCAATTCCAAACCCAACCCCCACCTACCCCCCCCCCCTCACCCCCCATCCCCACCCTACCCCCCCCCCACACCCCACCCCCCACACCCCTTTCTAAACATAAAAACAATCATAACATACACCAACCCTACTACCTACCCCCCTCCACCTAACACATTAACCCAAATACCCATCCCAACCCCCAAACCCCCCAAACCCCCCACTACCACAAACACAAAAACACAAAAAATAAAACCACCAAACTCTCAACACACACAAAACAAAAACACTCACATACACAAAAAACACACAAACACCCCCACCAACCCCCCCCCCCACACCAAACCCCCACCCCCCACCAACCCCACAAACCCACCCCCCCCACCACCCCCCAAACCCCCCCCCCAACCAACCAACCCCCCCCCACACTCCCCCACCCCCACACAACCCCCCCACACACCACCCCCACCCACCCCCCACCACCAACCCCCCCCCCCCCCCAACCCCCCACCCAAACCCCAACCCCCCACCACCCACCCCCCCCCCAACCCACCCACAACCCACCACACCCCCCCCCCCCACACCCCCACCCCCAACCCAAACCACAACAAAACCCCAACACCCCTACCCCCCCCACCCAAACACACCCCCCCCAAAACACCCCCACCCAACCCACCCAAACACCAAACAAAAACACACCACACCTACCACACACACCACACACACACCACACAACCACTCACACCACACACACCAAAACACACACCCCACACACACACACACACACCACACACACCACACACACCACACACCACCCACACACACTCACACTCCCATCTCTCTCCCATCTCACACCCCACTACACACTCCCCCCCATTCACTCCTCTCACACTTCCCTCAACACCTACACACACACACCCTCACACCACACAACCACACACACCACACACACCTCACTCAACACCAACACAACACCCACACCCACACACACAACACCCACACCCCCCCACACCCACTCACACACCACACACATCCCCACACACCACCAACACACACCCCCACACACACCAACACACACACCACACAACCCACACCCACCACACACACCACCACATCTACACTCCCACACAACCACAACACACACACACCCCACCCCCAACAAAACCACCAAACCCACACCAATAACCCACCCCACACACACCCACAAACCACACCCACAAATAACCCCAAAACACACCCACCAACAACCACCCCAAAATACCACCACAAACCCAAACCACTCCCCCAAACCAACCACCACACCACAACCCCCAACCAACCCCCCCCCCCCCCCCACACCCCCCCCCACCACACACCCACCCCCCCCACCACAACCACCACCACACCACCACCCCCACCCCAACCACCCCCCCCCCCCCCCCCAACCAACCCAACCACCACAAACACACCAACCACAACACCACCAACCAAAAACCCACCAACACAAAACCACAACCACAACCACACACCCAACAACAAAACCACAACCCACAACAACACCTACATCAAAAAACCAACAACAACCTCCACCCAACACAAAAAAAACCTACCAAAACCTACCAACCACAACTCACCAACAACAACAACACCAACACAACAACACCAACCAACCACCACCCAACACACACCAACACCAACAAACCAAACCAACACACAAAAACACCCCCAAAACAAACAACACCACCTACAACAACCACCAACCACACAAACCAACAATCAACCCTAACTCAAACTCCTTACAACACAAAACACCACCCCCACCCCCCCCACCCCCCCCCACACCACCCACCCCCCCCCCCCCCCCCCCACCAACCACACCACCCCCACCCCACCAACCCCCCACCCCCAACTCCCAAACACCCCCCCACAACCCCCCACCCCCCCCCACAACCCCACCCCCCCCCCCACACCCCCCCCCCACCACCCCCCCACACCACCCCCCACAAAACAAACCCCACCCCCCCCAAAACAAAAACCCACACCCCAAACAAAAAAAACAACCACCCAACACCAACTCCCCCCCCAAACCCCAACAACAACCCCCACACCACATACCCCCACACACCACAAACCCCCCCACCACCCCCCCACACACCCCCAAACACACCCAACACAACCCCCCACACCCCAAACCCACCACCAACAACAACCCCCACCAACAAAACAACAACCACACAACACCCCCCCCCCCACAATAAACCATTACCAAAAAACACCCACCACACACCCCCAAAACAACCCCCACAACACCTAACACCAAAAACCCAAACCCAACCCCACCAACACCAACCCCCCCCCCCCCCCCCACCCCCCCCCCCACACCCCAAAACACCCACCCCACCCCCCCCACCCCCAAACCCACACCACCCCCACACACACACAACCACCCCCCCACCCCCCCCCCAAACCCACACAATAACAACCCCCAAAACCACCCCACCCCCCCCCCCCCCCCCCACCACCCCCCCCCCCCCACAAACCCCCCCCCCCCAACCACCCCAAAAACACACACAAACCCACCACACACCCCCCCCCCCCACACCCCCCCCCCCCCCCCCCCACCCCCCCCCCCCCCAAACAAAAAAACAAACAAACCACCCCACAACCCCCCCCACCCACCCCCCCCACCCCACCCCACACCAACCACCCCAACCACCCCCCACCCCCCAACCCCCCCCACCCCCCCCCCCCCCCCCCCCACCCACCCCCCACAAACCCCCCACACCCACCCACCCCCACCAACCCCCCCCCACCCCCCCCCCCCCCCCACCCCACAAAAACACCCCCCACCAACCCCCCACCAACACACCCCCCACACCCCACACAACCCCCACCAACCCCACACCCCCCCCCACACACACCCCCCCACCACACAACCCACCACCACCCCCACCACCCAAACCCAAACCCCCCAACCAACACACCCACCAACACACCCCCACCACCCCAACCCCCCAACAACACACCATCCACAACACCAAACCCAAACCCAACCCCCCCCCCCACCACCCCCCCAACCCCCCCACACCCAACACAAATCCCACCCCCCCCACCCCAAACCAAACCCCACCCCCCCCCACCCCCCCCCACAAAACCCCCCCCCCCCCCCCCCACACCACCCACCCACACCACACCACAAACACCCCCCCCCCTCAACCACCCAACACCCCCCACACAACACAAACAAACCACCAACACCACACACACAACCACCCCCCCCCACCCCACCCACAACCCACAACCACCCCAAACCCCCCACCAACCCCCCCCACCCAACACACCACCCAAAACACACAACCCCCCCCCCACCCCACACAAACCCAAAACACCCCAACCCCCCCACCCCCCCACACCCCACACACACACCAACCCACCACCCAACCCACCCCCACACCACCCCCACACCCCCCACACACCCAAACCCAACACACCCCACCACCCCCCACCACACACCCACCCCAACAAACAAAAACCAACCACCCCCACCCCACAACCCACCCCCCCCCCCCCCCACCACCACCCCACACCACCACCACCAACCCCCCCCCACCCCCCCCCCCCCCCCACCACACCACCAACAACCCCCCACCCCCCCACCCCCCCCCCCAACACCACAACCCCCCCACCCCACCAAACCCACCCACCCCCCCAAAAACCCCCCCCCCCCCCCCAACACCACCCAACCAACAAACACCCAACACCACACCCCACAAACAAAACAACCACCCCAAACCCCCCCACACACCACCCCCCAACCCCCCACCAAACAACACCACCACCCCCCACACCCCCCCCTCCAACCCCCCCACACACCCCACCAAACACCCCCCTAAACCCACCAAACCAACCCACCACCCCCCCCCCCCCCAACCCACCCCCACCCACCCACACCCACCCCACCCCCCCCCCACCCCCCCCCCCCCCCCTCAAAACCCAACCCACCCACACACACACCCAAACCAAAAACCCACACACTCCCCCAACCACACCACACCAACAAAAAAACCACCACCCCCCCCCACAAACACCCCCCCCCCACCCCCCCCCAACCCCCCACACAACCACACCACCCCCACAAACCCCCCCAACCCCCCCAACCCCCCCCCCCCCCACCCCAACCACAACACACCCCACCCCAACCCCCAACCCCCCACCCACACCCCCAACAAACCCCCCAACACCCACCCCCAACACCCCCCCCCAACCCCCCCCCAAACCCCCAACCCCCCCACCCCCACCCCCAACCCAACCCACACCCACCCACCAAAAACCCCCACACCCACCCCCCCCCACCCCCCCACCCCCCCCCCCCCCCCCCCCCACCCACCCCCAACCACCACCCACCCCCCCCCCCCCCCCCCCCCCCCCACCACACACCCCCCAAACAACCCCAAAAAACCCCACAACCCACCCCCCCACCCCCCCCCCCCCAAACAACACCACACCCCAAACACAACACCACACCACCAACCCCAAAAACACCCCCACCACCAACCAACCCCCCCCCCCCCCCCCCCACCCAACACAAACCACCACACCAACCACACCCCCAAAACCAACCCAACAACCCCAACACCCCCACCCCCCACACCCACCAACCCACCCCCACCCAACAACCCACCCCCCACCCCCCAAACCCCCCCAACCCCCCCACCCCCCCCACACCACCCCCCCCCCCCCCACACAACCCCCCCAACCCCACCCCCCCCAACCCCCCCCACCCCCAAAACCCCCCCCCCCCCCCCCCACACCCCCCCCCACCACCACCCCCCCCAACACCCACCCAACCCCCCCCAAAACCCCCCCCCCACCCCAACACCCCCCAAAACACAACCCCCCAACCCCACACCCCCCACCACACCCACCAACACCCCCCCCCCCACAACCCCCCCACCAACCCCCCACCAACCACCCCCACCCCACCCCCAAAACCCCCCAAACCCAAACACCCCCCCCCAAACCACACAACCCACCCACCCACCACCCAACCCCCCCCCCAAACCCAAAAAACAACCCCACACAACCAACACACCCCAACAACCCCAACCCCCCCCACACCCCCCCCCCAACCCACACCACCCACCCCCCCCCAAACACCCCCAAACCCACACCACCCACCACCCCCCCCACCCCCACCCACCACCCCCAAAAACCCCCACCCCCCACCCCCCACCCCACCTCCCCCCAACCACCCCCCCCCCCCCCCCCCACCCAACCCCCCCCACCACAAAACACCACCCCCACACAACACACCAACCCCCCACCCACCAAAACCCCCACCCACCAAACCCACCCACCAAACCCCTCCAACCAAACCCCACCCACCAAACCCCACCACCCAACCCCCACCCACCAAAACCCCCACAACAAACCCACCCCACAAAACCCCACACAAACCCACCCACCAACCCCACCACCAACCACCAACCAAACCCCACACCAAACCCCACACCAAACCCACCACACAACCACACCCCCACCAAACCACACAAACCCACCCACCAAAACCCCAACCAAACCCCACCACACAACACCACCAACCCACACACCCACCCACCCCACACCAACCCACCCCCCACACACCCCCCCACCCCACAACCACACCACACCCACCCCACAAACCCCCCCCCCCCCCACCAACACAAAACCACACCCACACAAAAACCACCCCAAATCTAACCCCAACAACCCCAACACCCACCCACACAACCAACCCCACAACAACAAACAACCAACCACAACCAAAACACCACACACAACCCAAACCACACACCACCCAACACACCCCCTACCCCCCAACCCCCCCCAACCCCACAACCCAAAAACACCCCACCCCCCCAACCCCCAACCCCCAACCCACCAAACCCCCCAACCCCCAACCACCCAACCCCCACCCCCAACACCCCCAACCCCCCAACCCCCCAACCCCCAACCCCCAACCACCAACCACCCTACCCCCAACCCCCAACCCCCCAACCCCCAACCCCCCAACCCCAACCCCCAACCCCCAACCCCCCACCCACCACCAACCAACCCCCAACCAAACCACCCCAACCCCCCAACCCCCCAACCCCCACCCCCCACCCCCCCAACCCCCCCCAAACAACCCCACCCCCCCCAACCCCCCCCCCACCACACACCCAACACCCACCAACCCACACACCCAACACCCCCAAACACAACCCCCCCCCCCCCCCCCACACAACCCACCCACACACTCACCACCACAACACCACAACAACCTCCCAACCACAACAACCAACCACCACACTCCCCACACAACCCACAACCCAACCAACCCCCCCCCAAAAAAAAAAAAAAAAAAACCCCCCCCCCCAAACCCCCCCCCAACACCAAACACACAAACCCAAAACACACAAACAACCAACACCACCCCCCCCCCCAAACCCCACACAACCAAACCAAACCCCCCAACCACCCCACACAACAAACCCAACCCACCACACCCCAACACAACAACCACAAACACACCCAACCCCAAAAACAAAACACAAAAACACCCACCAAAAAACCCCCCCCCCAACCCCCCACCACCACCCCCACCCCCAACCCCCACCCACCCACCCCCACCCCAACAAACACACCAAAACCACCCAAACCACCACCCCCCACCCCCCCCAAACCCCCCCCACCCCCCCCCCACCCCACCCCCCCCACCCCAACCCCCCCCCCCCACCCCCACCAACCCACACACCCCCCCCCACCCCACCCCCCACCCCACACCACCCCAACCCCAACACAAACCCCCACAACAACAAAACAACAACAACACACACCCCCAACACCACCACCACCCAACACCCAACCCCCCACCCCCCACCACACACCCCCCCACCCCAAACACCACCCCCCCCCACCCCACCCCCCCCCAAACACAACCACACAACCACCCCCCCAACCCCCCACCAAAACAACCCCCCCAAAAACACAACCACCCAAACACAACCCACCACCACCCCCCCAAACACCCACACAAACCCCCCACCCCACACACCCCCCCCCCCCCACAACCCCAAAAACCCCCCCCCCCCCACCCCCCCCCCCACCCCCCCCAACCCCCCACCCCAAACAAACACCCCACCCCACCCCCCCACCCAACCCCCCCCACCCACCCCAACCCCACCACTCCAACACCCAACCCCCCCCACAACAACCACCAAACAACACAACCACCCACCCACCCCCCCCCCCCCACACCCCACCACCCATACAACACACCCACCCCCACCAAAACAACCCAAACAACCACCCACCCCCCCCCCACAAACCAACCAAACACAACACCTCAAACACAAAAAAAAACCCACCACCCAACCCAACCACACCCAACCCCCCAACCCCACCCACCCCCACCCCCCCAACACCCCACCCAACCCCCCCCCCCCCCCCCCACAAACACCCCCACACCCACCCCCCACAAACACCAACACCAACACCCAACCCACCCCCCCCCAACCCACACCACAACCCCCCAACCCCCACAAACCCCCCCCCCAACACCCCATCAACCACACCCCACCCCACCCCACACCAACCCCCAACCAAAACAACCCAACACAACACCCCCCCCCCACACCACCAACACCAACCCACACAAACACAACAAACACCCCCAACCAAACTACAACCAAACAACCACCCCACACCCCCCCCCCCCCCCACCCCCCCCCCACCCAACCAACCAACAAACACCCCCCACAAACCCCCACCCCCCCAACCACAAAACACCCACCCCCACCCCCACAACCACAAACCAACACCCACAAACCAACCTACACCCTACAAACAAAACAACCCCACACACAACCCCCCACCCCACAACAACCCACCACCCAAACCCCCACCCCCCCCCACCACCACCACAACAACACCCCACACCCACCAAACAACCACAACAACCCACCACAACCCCCCCCCCCCCATAAAACCCACAAACCCCCATCCCACCAACCCACACCCCCCAACCCACACCCCCCCAACACCAACACAAACACCACCCCCCCCCCCCCCCCACATACAACCACACCTCAAACAAACAAAAATCACACAAAAAACCCACCCCCCCCCCCCAAACACCCAAAACCCCAACCACCAACCACTAACTAAACACTCACAACCACCAAACAACCAAACACCCCAACACCCCCCACCCCCACCACCCACACACCCCACAACCCCAATCCCCCCCCAAAACACACCAAAAACAACCCCCCCACCACCACCAACCTTCACATACACCCCCACCACAACCAAACCCACACCACCCACAAAACCCCCCAACCCCCCCAAACTAACAATACCCCCCCAAACTTCCCCCTTACCATACCTCCCCCAAACCTCCCAATCCCAACATTTCCCTCCTATATCCCATATTTAACCAACTTCCATCCAATCCATAATTTCATTCTTTATCATTATTCTCCCCTCCTTTCCCCATAACCCCCCACATCCCCCCCACCCCAACAACCCAAAACTTTTCCTTCCCCCCCCCACTTTTCACCCCTCAACTCCCCCTTACCTCCCTCCATATTATTTTTCACCCTCTCATCCCACCCACCCCCCCCTCCACCACCACCCCCCACACCTCCCCCCCCACCCACACCCACAACAACCCCCCACCCCATCCCCAACCACCCCCCCCCCCCCAACCACAACCACCCCACAAAACCCAACACAACCCCCCCCCCCCCACCCCCAAACAACCAACCAACAATTCCACAACAACCCCCCAACCCACAACACCACACCCCCAACACACCTTCCCACAACACACAACACCCCCACAACATCCAAAAACCACCTTCCCCCCCCCACATACCCCCCCAAACACACAACCAAACACCCCCACCACACCCCCCCCCCCCCAAACAAACCCCCACCCACCCCCAAACTCCACCCCCCCCCCCCACCACCCCCAAACCAAAACCCCCACACCCAACCCACACCCAACAAAAACCCCACAACACCATCCCCCCAAACACACCCCCACCCCCCCACCCACCACCCAACACCCACAACCACCAACCACCCAAAACCAACACAACACCACCACCCCACCCCACCAACCCAACCAAACCACACACACAAAACAACAACTACAACACCAACCCACCACCCATCCCAACCAACACACCCCATCCCCCCACCACCCCCACCCCCACACCCAACCCCCCCCCCCCCCCCCCCCAACCCCCCATCCAAACAACAACCAAACCACCAAAAACCCACCCCACACCCCCAACCCCCCCCCCACACCACACCACAAAACACAACCAAAAACCCCAATCCCCAACCCCCCCTAAACAAACACAAACACTCACCTAAAAAACTCAAACAACAAATACAAAAAAAACACAAAAAAAAAAACCACAAAAACACACCAACACAAAACCAAAACCCCCACACCCCCCCCCACCCCCCAACACCCCCCCCCCCCCCAACCCCCCCACAAACCCACCCCCCCCCACCCCCCCCACACCCCCCACCCAACAAACCCCCACACACCAACACCCCACCCCCCAAACAACCCCCCCCCCCCCCCACCCCCCACCACCACAACCACCACCCCCACCACCACCACCCAAACCCCAACACCCACCCCCAAACACCCCCACACCCCCCCCCACCACCCCCAACCCCCCCCCCCAAACCACCCCCACCCCACCCACAACCCCCCCACACCCCCAACCCACCCCAAACACCAACCAAAACCCAACACCCAACCCACCCACAAACACCCCCCCAAACACCCCCAACCAACCACCCAAAACACAAAAAACCCCACACACACAACACACACAACAAACCACACACAACAACACACCACACACACACACAACACACAACACACCACAACACACACAACACCAACACACCACACACACCCACACACAACCAACACACCACACAACAACACAACAACCCACACAACACCAACACAACCCACAACACACACACACACAACACACACCCACACACACCCACAAAACCCGCACACACCAACACACACCCCCACAACAAACCACACAACACCACACCCCACACCACACACACCCACACACACACACACCACACACACACACCACACACCCCACCAACAAACACACAACACCACACACACACCACACACAACCCCACACCCACCACACAACACACCACAAAACACACACACCAAAACACCACAACCCCCCCCCCAACCCCCCCCACCCAACCACACCTCCCACCCACACACACCAACCACACCACACCCCCACACACCCACAACACCCACACCACCACCACAACCCAAACACCACAACCCACACCACCAAAACCCCAACACCCCCCCCCCCACCAACCCCCCCCACACACACCCCACCCACCCCCCCAACACAACCCCCACCAACCACCCCCCACCCAACCAACCCCCACCCCCCCCCAACCCCCCAACACACAAACCCCCAAACCCATACAACAAATCCAACACAAAACACACCAACCACACACCACCAACTCAAAAAACCACCAAACCACAACACCACCCCAAACCACAAAAACACCCAACCAAACACCCACCAACACAACACCACCCAACCACAACAACACCCAACAACACCACCCACACACAAACCACCAACCACAAACACCACCAACACACACACCAACCAAACCCACAACACCACCAACCAACACACCAACCACAAAACCACAACCACACACCACCAACCACAAAACCACCAACACAACACCACCCCCCACCAAACAAACAACACCAACCAACACCCACCAACCACAACCCACACACCACCACAACCACAACACCCCCCCAACCCCCCACCCCCCCCCCCCCCACCACCCCCCCTCCACCCCCCCCCCCCCCCACCCACCCACCCCCCCCCCCCACCCACCAACCACACCCCCCACCCAACCCCCCCACCCCCCCCCCCCACCCACCCCCCCCACCCCCCCCCCCACACCCCCCCAACCCACCCCCCACAAAAACAAACCCACCCCCCACCAAAAACACACCAACCCACACCCCCAACTAAAAAAAAAACACCACCCCACCCACCCATCCCCCCCCCCTACCCCCCACACACCCCACCAAACCCACCACCACCAACCAACACCCCCCACACACCCACACACACCCAAACACCCCACCCACACACAACCACCACCACCCCACACCCCCACCCAAACAAACACCCACCACCAAACCCCCCCCCCCCACAAACAAACCAAACCCCCCCCCCCCCCCCAACAAACCCACCACACCCCCCCCCAACCCACCACCCAACAAACACCCAACACACCACACCCCCCCCCCACCCCCAACCCAACCCCCCCCCCCCCCCCCCACCCCCCCCCACCCCACAATCACACCCCACCCACCCCCCACCCCACAACCCCCCACCCCCCCACACACACACACCCCACCCCCCCCACCCCCACCCCCCACACCCCACCCACACCACCAAACACCCCAACCCCCCCCCCCCCCCCCCCCCCCCCCCCACAACCCCCCCCCACCACCCCCCCACCAACACACCACACCCCCCCAACACAACCCCCCCCCCCCCCCCCCCCCCCCCCCCCCCCCCCCCCCCAAACAAAAAAACAACCACCCCCACAACCACCCCACACCACCCCCCCCCCCCCCACCCCCACCCACACCAACCCCACCCAACACCCACCCCCAAACCCCCCCCACCCCCCCCCCCCCCCCCCTCCCACCCCCCCCCCCACAAACCCCAACACCAACAACCCACCCCCACCAACCCCCCCCCCCCCCCCCCCCCCCCCCACCCCACCAAAAACACCCCCACCACAACCCCCCCCACCCCCAAACCACCCCCACCAACCCACACACCCCCACCACCCCCACCACCCCCACCACCACACCCCCACCACCACACAACCCCCACCAACCCCCCCACCACACCACCCACACAAACCACCCCAAACACACCCACACCCCAACCCCCCCAACACACACCAACCACAACACCACCCCCCAAACCCCCAACCCCCCCCACCCCCCCCACCCCCCCCCCCAAACCACACACCCCCCCCCACCCAACCAACCCCCCACCCACCCACCACAAACCCCCCCCCCCCACCCCCCAACACCACACCACCACCCACCCCCACAACACCCCCAACAACCCACACCCCCCCACAAAAAAACCAACACACCCAACACCACACACAACACCCCCCCCCCCCACCCCACCCACAACCCCCACCCACCCCCAACCCCCACCCCAACACCCCCCACCAACACACCCAACAACCACAAACCCCCCCCCCACCCCCCCAACCCCACACACCAACCCCCCCCCCCCCCCCCAACACCCACACACACACAACCCACCCACCCCCAACCACCCCCCCCCCAAACCCAACCCCACACCCCCCACACACCCAAACCCAAACACCCCCAAACCCCCACCCACACCACCCACCCAAAACAAAAAAAACCCAACACCCACACACCACACCCCCCCCCCCCCAACAACCAAACCCCACACATCCCCACAAAAACCCCCCCCCACCCCCCCCCCCCCCCACCCACCACCACCACACAACCCCCCCCCCCACCCACCCCCCCCCCCAAACCACACCCACCCCCCCCCACCCCAACCAACACCCCACCCCACCCCCCCCCCCCCACAAACCCCCCCCCCCCCCCCAACACACCACCCACACAATCACAACCAACACCCTACCACCCACACCCCCCCCCACACCAACCAAAACACCACCCCAACCCCCCCCCACACACCACCCCCCTACCACAACCACACAACCACCACCCTCCCCCCACACACCACCCACCCCCACCAACCCCCCCCACCCACCAAAACACCCCCCCCAACAACACAAAACCCAAACCCCACCACCCCCCCACCCCCACCAACCCAACCCCCCCACACCTAAAATAAACCCCTCCCCACCCCAACCCCCCCCCCCCATAACCTAACATACTAACCACCCTCTATCACCACTTACACAAATCCCCATCACACATCACCCCCCTCACCCAACACCCAATCAACAACTCCTCCCACACTACTAATAAACTAAAAACCCCCCAACCACCCCACACAACCACACCCCCCCCCCCCCCCCCCCCCCCCCCCCCCCACAACCCCCCCACACCCAACCACCCCCCCACCAAACCCCCCCCAACCCCCCCAACCCCCCCCCCCCCCACCCCAACCAAAACACACCCCCACCCAACCCCCAACCCCCCCCCACCCACACCCACAAAAACCCCCCCAAACCCACCCCAACACCCCCCCCCACCCACCCCAACCCCCAACCCCCCCACCCCACCCCCAACCACACCAACACCCACCCAAAAACCCCCCCCAACCCCCACACCCACCACACCCCCCCCCACCCCCCAACCCCCCCCCCCCACCCAACCCACACCCCACCACCACCCACCCCCCCCCCCCCCCCCCCCCCCCCCCCCACCCCCCACACCCACAACACCCAACACCCAAAACCCCCCCCCACCCAACAAACCCCCCCCCCCCCCCCCCCACCCCCCCAAACAAAACCACACCCAACACACCACACACCCACCCAACCAACCCACCCCCAACAACACCAACCCCCCCCCCCCCCCCAACCCCAAAAACAAACCACCAACCCCCACACCACCCCAAAACCCAACCACACACACCAACACCCCCCCACCCCACACCCCACACCACCACCCCACCACAACCCAACACCCACCCACAACCCCCAACCCCCCACCCCCCCCCACCACCCCACCCCCCCCCCCCCCACCCCAACCCCCCAACCCCACCCCCCCCCACCCCCCCACCCCCAAACACCCCCCCCCCCCCCCCCACCACCCCCCACCAACCCCCCCAACCAACACCCCAACCCCCCAAAACCCCCCCACCCCAAACCCCCCCCAAAACACAACCCCACCCCCCACACCCCCACCCACACCCACCAAACCCCCCCCCCACACACCCCCCCCCACCCAACCCCCCCCACCAACCACCCCCCACCCACCCCAAACCAACACCAAAACCACCCCCCCCCAACCCACAAACCCACCCACCCACCCAACCCAACCCCCCCCCCAAACCCCAAAAAACTACCCCACACCACCACACACCAACCCCCCACACACACAACCCCAACCCCCCCCCACACCCCCCCCCCACCACCACCACCCACACACCACCCAACACACCCCAACACCACACCCCCCCACCACCCCCCCACCCCCACCCCCACCCACCCCAAAACACCCCCACCCCCCACCCCACCCACACCCACCCCCCCACCACCCCCCCCCCCCCCCCACCCCACCCCCCCCCACCACAAACCCCACCCACACACACCCACAACCCCCCCACACTCAAAAACCACCCTCCCACCAAACCCCCACCCACCAAACCCCACCACCATACCCACCCCACCAAACCCCCCCCACACCAACCCCCACCACCAAAACCCCCACACCAAACCCACCACCACCCACCACCAAACCACACCAAACCCCACACCAACACCCAACCAAACCCACCACCAAACCCCACCACCAAACCCACCACCAACCCCACCACCCCAACCCCACCACCAAACCCCACCACCAAACCCCACACCAAACCCCACCACAAAACAAACCAACCCACACACCCACCCCCCACACCCACACCAACCCACCCCCCCACACACCCCCCCCCCCCACCCACCCACAAACCACACCCCACCCCCACAACCCCCCCCCCCACAAACCCACACCCACACCCAACACACAACACCCAAAACACACCCACAACAACAACCCCACCACCACACAACCCACCCACACACACAAACAACAACCAACAACCAAAACCACAACACAAACCCAAACCCACACACCAACCACAAAACCCCAACACCCCAACCCCAAACCCCCCAAACCCCCTACCCCCCACCCCCAAACCCCCCAACCCCCAAACCCCCAACCCCCCCAACCCCCAACCCCCCAACCCCCCCACCCACCAACCCCCCCCCAACCCCCCAACCCCCCAACCCCCAACCCCACCACCATCCCCCCAACCCCCCACCCCCAACCCCCCCAAACCCCCAACCCCCCCCCCCTAACCCCCAACCCCCCAACCCCCAACCCCCACCCCCCAACCCCCAACCCCCAACCCCCCAACCCCCAAAACCCCAACCCCCATCCACCAACCCCCACCCCCAACCCCCAACACCCACCCCCCCCCCCCCACCCCCCCCCAACACACCCAAACCAACCAACCCCACACACCCCAACCCCCCCAAACACAACACCCCCCCCAACCCCCCACCACCCAAACACACCCACCACCACCAACACCCACCAACATAACAACCAATCCCACAACACACCCAAACACAACACACCCACACACAACCCAACCACACAACCACCCCCAATCCCCCCCACCCACACACCCCCCCCCAACCAAATCACACACACCCAAAACAAAAATCCCAAACAAAACACCCCCCCCCCCCACACCACACTAACCCAACACCAAAACCCCCCCCACACCCCCCCACAACAACAAACCCACCCACCACCCCCACAACACAACAAACAAAAAACACAACACACACAACAACCCCCACACCACCCACACTACACCCCCCACCCCCCCACCACCCCACCCCCCACCCCCCCCCCCACCCCCTCCCCAACCACCAACACACCCCATACAACCCCCCAACCCATACACACACCCCAAAACCCCAACCCACACCCAACACCCAACCAAAACCCCCCCCAACCACCCCCCCCCCCCCCCACCCCCTCCCCCCCCCACCACCCCAACCCAACACACACACCAACACAACAACCCACCCACTACACCCACACTCAACACCAAACATCACATAACCAAACCTAACCATATACTTCCCCAAACATTACCCTTTCTTTCCCTTCAACATCTACCCCCCCCTATCTCCCAACCCATTTCCCAACACCCCCCAACTACAATTCCCTTAATCACATCAACCACAACCCCTCATCTCCATTCCAAACAACCCAATATCTCTCCCACCCCCACACAACTCCACACCCCACCCCTTTAACTTCCCCTCTCCATTCTACCACCCCCCCCATTACCCAACCCCTCCTTTTCCCCATCCCCCACATTTTTTCAAATTCATCCATTATCCTTAACACCTCAATCCTAAACAAAACTCCTATAAATATTCTCTTACACACACATCCAACCATACCTCCCCCTCCCCACCCCCACCCCTATTCAAACTTTTCCCCCACCCACCAAACCCACCAACCCTCCAACAACTTCCCCCCCCACTACAATAAACTTAACACCAAATCCAACCTACAAAAAAACCCAAACCCCCCCCCAACACACCCTACAACAAACCCCAAAACAACAACCACAAAAACAAACACACAACACCATAAACACAACCAAAACCCAACCCCCCACCCACACACCCACCACCCCCACCAACAAACCACCACCAAACCAAACCCACCCAACCACACCCCCACAACCCAAACAAACACCACCCCCACACAAACACCAAAACAAACCCCACAACCAAACCCAAACCAACCAACCAACCCACCCCACCACCCCCCACCCCCCCCAACACCCCCACCAACCCCCCACCCCCCCCCCCCCAAACCACCCCACAACACCCCCCCCACCAAACCAACCCACACAACCACCCAAACCCTAACCAACCCAACCCAACAACAAAACCACAACCCCCCCACCCACCCCCCCAAACACCCCCCCAACCACCCCACAACCCCCCCCCACACCAAAACACCCAACACAACAAAAACACCCCACAACATAACAACCCACATACACCCCACACACCACCAACACCACCCACCACAACAACAACAAACACACCCCAAACCTAAAAACAACAAAACACACCCAACCCCCACACACCCCCCCCACCAAACCACCAACAAACACCCCCCCCACCCCCCCCCCCCACCAACCCACACCAACCCCTCCCCCCAACCCCAATCCCAAACACCAACATACCCCCAACAAAACACACCCACCACACCCACCCCCCACCACCACAACCCCCCCCAACACCCCCCAACCCCACCACCACAACACACACACCCCCCACCAAACCACCCCCCCCACCCAACCACAAAAACCCACAACCACAACCCCCCCCCCCCCCCACCCACCAACCCCCAACCACCAACCACACCACCACAACACCCCCCCAACACCCAAACCCCACCACCCCCCCCCCCCCCCACAAAAACCACCCCACACCACTAAAAAACACCACCCAAACACCCCACAACCACCAAACCCCCCCACACACCCACCACAAAAAACACACCTCAACCCCCCACAACCACCCAACCACCCCAACACCCACCCCCACACACCACCCACCAACCCCCCCCAACCCACCACACCCCCACCACAACCAACCCCCCCACCTCAAAACCTACACAACCACCACACCAACCACCCCCCCCCACCACCCACCCAAACCCCCCAACCCCAACAAACCACCCCCCACACCCCCACACACCCCCCCCACACACCCCACCCAAACCACACAAACCACAAACCCCCCACACCCACCCCACCAACCACAACCAACACACTAAACACACCCCACCAAAACACACACCCACCCCCCCCCCAAAAACACCCCAAAACCCACCCCACAACCTACCCCCCCCACCAAAACCATACACCCCACACACCCCCCCCCCACACCCCACCCCCCACCCCACCCCCCCACCCACACCCAACCAACCCCCCACCCCCAACCACCCCCACCCCAACCCCCCCCCACCCCAAAAAACCCAACACAACCCCCCCCACCACACCACAACCAAAAAACCACCACAACCACCCCAACCCACACCACCACCCCCCCAACACACCAACACCCACCACAACCCACCCCCAACCCACCCAACCCCCCCAACCCAAACCAAACCACCAAACACACCAAACCACAAACACACAACCCCCCCCCATACAATCCCCCCACCCCCACCAAACAAACCCCCCCCCCCCACAACCCCAACCCAAAACAAACCCAATACACAAACCCCAACAATAAACCCCCTCCCCAAAAAAATACACCCAATACTAAAACAAAACCCACACAAAAACACCACACCCCACTAACAACCAACAACCCACCAAAAAACCCAACAACACCATAACAACACACCCACCAAACACCCCACCCACCATTCCAACAATCAACCAAACCCATCAAAACCCCCCCAACCCAAACATAATCCATCAACCAACCCCCCCCTCCTCCCCCAACCAACCCAACCATACAAAACCCCCACCCCACCCCCACCCAACACCACCCCCCCCCCCCACCCCCACCCCCCCCCCCCATAACCAAACACACCCCACATCAACACCCCCCACCCAACACCCAACCCCCCCCACCCCAAACCCCCCAACACACACATCCATACCCCCCCCTACCCCCCTTACCCCCCCCCCCCCTATAACTCAATATCAAATAAAACAAATATAACTATAAATCCACATAAAAAATAAAAATAAAAATATCTATATATATAACATATAACAAAACAACCCTCACACCCCCCCCCCCCAAACCCCTACACACCCCCCCAACCCCCCACAACAACCCTAATCCATACAAACCCCCATCACCCCCATCTAACCCCCCATAACCCCCTAACACATACAACCCCCATATCTACCCAAACCCCACACAACCCCCCCACCCACCCTCCAACCCTCACCATCCCCCACCCCACAACTCCAACAAAACCAACAAACAACAACACAAACAACTACCCCCCCTACACCCAACCCCCACCCACCAAACCCCCCCCCCCCCCAAAACCCCCCCCACCCCCACCCACACCCCCCCCCACCACACCCCCACCCCAACCCCCATCCCACAACCAAACCCCAACACCACCCACACCCCACCCAATATCACCCCCCCACAACAACCACCCCAACCCCCAACCCCCACCACAAAACAAACACCACACAACCACACACACCACACACACCCCAACACACCACACACAACCACAACACCCACACATCACTACCACACACACCCATCTCACTCACCCACACTCACCACACAAACACCTACAACCCCCACACACACCCCCCACACACACCACACACACCACAACACACACACACACCCCAACACACCCCACACACACCACCCCCACACACACCCACACACACCCACACACACAACCACACCACAAACCCCAACAACACCCATAAACACCAACACACACACCACACACACACCCTCAACACCCATCACCCTACACTCCAACAACCCACATCACACATACCACACACACCCCTACAACACTCCACTCTCTCACCCCCTCTCTATCCCATATCATCACACACACACACATTCAAACCCCCTACTCACACACCCCCCCAACACAACACACACCCACACTACCTACCCACACACACACCACAAACCCCCCCCAACCCCCCCCACCCCACCAACACCAACCCACAAAACACCACACCACACAAAACCACAAAAAACCCCCACAAACAACAAAAAACCCCACACAAACCCAAAAACCCAACCCCCACACACCAAACCCCCACACCCCACCCACCCCACCACACCAACCCCCCACTCCCCCCCCAACCCTCCCCACCCCCCCCACCACAACCCCCCCACCAACCACCCCCACCCCAAAACCCACCCCCCCCCCCCCCCAAACACAACCCCACAAACCCCACACCAAACACCACCCCCAACCACAACAAACCAACCACAAACCAACCCAACACAACCACCACACAACCACAAACACACCACAAAAACACCCCCAACACAAACAACACCACAACAAAAACACCAACCAAAAACACCCAACCACAACACCAACCACCAAAAACCACCAACCACAAACACCACAACCACAACACCAACCAACAAACCACCACCACCACCACACCACCACCCCCAAACCAAAACACACCAACCCACACCACACCCCCCAACCACAAAACCACAAACCAAAAACACCACCAACCACACACCACCAAACCAACCACACCCAACCACACCACCACACCACCACCAACCACAACCAACCCCCCCCCACCCCCCACCCCCCCCCCCCCACCACCCCACCCCCCCCCCCCCCCCCCCCCCCCACCACCCACCCCCCCCCACCCCCCCCCACCACCCACCACCCCCCCACCCAACCCCCACCCCCCCCCCACCCACCCCCCACCCACCCCCACCCCACCACCCCCCCCCACCACCCCCCAAAAAACAAACCACCCCACCAAAACACAACACCCACACCCAACACAAAAAACAAACACCACCACCCCCACCACCCCCCCCACCCACCCCCACCAACCCCCACACCCCCAACACACCCCCAACCACACCAACAACACAAACCACCCCCCCACAAACAACCCCAACACCACCCCCCACCCAAACAAAACACACCACCACCAACCCCCCCCCCCCCCCCCCACAAACAAACCAAACCCCCCAACCACACCCCCCACCCCCCCAACCCACCCACCAAAACACCAAACACACACCCCCCCACCCACACACAACCAACCCCCCCCCCCCCCCACCCCCCCCCCCCACCCAAAACACCACCCCCACCCCCACCCCCACAACCCCCCACCCCACACACAACCCCACCCCCCCCCCACCCCCCCCCCCCAACCCACCCACCACCCCAACAACCCCACCCCCCCCCCCCCCCCCCCCACCCCACCCACAAACCCCCCACACACCCCACCACACACACACAACCCCCCCAACACCACACCCCCCCCCCCCCCCCCCCCCCCCCCCCCCCCCCCCAAACAAAAAACAACAACCACACACCACCCAACCACCCCCCCCCCCCCACCCACCACCAACCCACCCCAACACCCCCACCCCCAACCCCCCCCCACCCCCCCCCCCCCCCCCCACCACACCCCAACCCCCCCCCCACAAAACCCCACACCACCAACCCACCCCCCACCAACCCCCCCCCCCCCCCCCCCCCCCCCCCCCACCACAAAAACACCCCCACCAACCCCCCAAACCCCCCCACCACCACCCACACAACCCCCACCACCCCCACCACCCCCCACCACCCCACCCCCCACCCACCACACCCCACCACCCCCACCACCCCACCCACCCAAAACCCACCCAAAAACCCACACCCACCCCCAACCCCCAACAACAACCACACAACACCACCCCCAAACCCCAACCCCCCCCCCACCCCCCACCCCCCCCCCAACACACACACCCCCCCCCACCAACCAACACCACCCACCCCCCACAAACCCCCCCCCCCCAACACACCACCCCAACCACACACAACCACCCCCCCCCACCAACCACACCCCCCCACACAAAAAACCAACACACCCAACACCACACACACCACCCACCCCCCCACCCACCAACAACCCCCACCCACCCCCAACCCCCCACCCACACCCCCCCACCAACACACCCCCAACAACACAACCCCCCCCCACCCCCCCAACCCCCCACACCCACCCCCCCACCCCCCAACACCCACACACAACCACCCACAACCCAACCACCCCCACACCACCCCACACCCCACACACCCAACCAAACACCCCACCCCACCCCCCCACACACCACCCACCCCAAACAAACAAAACCCAACCACCCCACACAACCACCCCCCCCCCCCCCCCCCACAACAAACCCCACACCACCCCCCCCACAAACCCCCCCCACCCCCCCCCCCCCCCAACCACCACCACCACACACACCCCCCCCCCACCCCCCACCCCCCAACACCCACACACCCCCACCAACCAAACCCACCCACCCCCCACAAACCCCCCCCCCCCCCAAACACCACCCACACCAACACAACACCCCAACCACCCAACCCCCACAAACAAACACACCAACCCCAACCCCCCCACACAACCACCCCCAACCCCCAACCAACAACCACCACCCCCCCCACCACCCCCCCCCACCAACCCCCACCCACCCACCAAACACCCCACAACCACCACACCAACCACACCCCCCCCCCCCCCCCCAAACCCCACCCCACCCACCCAAAACCCCCACCCCACCCCCCACCCCCCCCCCCCCCACACCACCACAACCCCCACCACACCCAAACCCAAACCCCCACCCACACCCCACCCACACCACCACCAACAACAAAACCAACACCCCAAAAACCACCCCCCCCCCCCCCCACCACACACCCACAACCCCCCCAAACAACCCCCCCCACCCCCCCAACCCCCCCCCCCCACCCAACCCCAAAACCCCCACCCAACCCCCACACCCCCCACCCACAACCCCCCCAAAACACCCCCAACACCACCCCCAACACACCCCCCCCCCCCACCCCCAACCCCCCCAACCCCCCACCCCACCCCCAACCACACCCAACCCACCCTCCCCAAAAACCCCCCAACCCCCACCCCCCCCCACCCCCCCACCCCCCCCCCCCCCCCCCCCCCACCACACCCACCACCACCCCACCCCCCCCCCCCCCCCCCCCCCCCCCCACCACACACCCCACAAACCCAACCCCAAAAAACCCCCCCCACAACCCACCCCCCCCACCCCACCCCCCAAACAACACCAAACCCAAACACACCAACCACACACCCAACCCCCAAACCCACCCAACCACCACCAACCCCCCCCCCCCCCCCACCCCAAACACAAACACCCACACCCACACACACCCCCAAAACCAACCCCACCACACCCAACACCCCCACCCCCCACACCCACCACACCACCCCCCACCCACACACCCCACCCACAACCCCCCCCCAACCCCCCACCCCCCCCACCACCCCACCCCCCCCCCCCCACCCCAACCCCCCCAACCCCACCACCACCAACCCCCCCCCCCCCCAAACACCCCCCCCACCCCCCCCACCACCCCCAACACCACCCCCACAACCACAACACCCCAACCCCCCCAAACCCCCCCCCACCCCAAAACCCCCCCAATCATCAACCCCCACCCCCCCACACCCCCCACCACACCACCCACACACCCCCCCCCCCCCACACACCACCCCCACCCAACCCCCCACCACCAAACACCCACACAAACCCCCCCCCCACAACCCCAACACCCAATCCCCCACCCCCCACCAACCCACTCAACCACCCAACCCAACCACAAAACCCCCCAACAAACCCCCCAAAATACAACCCCCACACCTCCAAACAACCCCCAACAACCCAACCCCCCCCCCAACCCCCCCCACCACACCCACCACCCCAACACACACCACCCACCCCACAACCCCCCACCACCCCCCCCACACCCACCCCCAACACACAAAACACCCCCACCCCCCCACCCCACCCAACCCACCCCCACCACCCCCCCCCCCCCCACCCCCACCCCCCCCACCACCAAACCCCACCCAACAAACCACCAACCCCCCACCCACCAAACCCCACCACCAAACCCACCACCAAACCACACCAAACACCACCCACAAACCCCACCACCAACCCCACCCACAACAAACCCCCACCCCCCAACAAACCAACACCAAACCCCCACAAACCACACCAACCCCACACCACTAACCCCCCACCACCAAACCCCAACCCCAACCAACCCACCACCAAACCCACCACAACCCCACCACCACACCACACCAAACCCCACCACCAAACCCCACACCAAACACACACACAACCACCAACCCACACACCCACCACCCACCCCACACCAACCAACCCCCCACCACACCCCCCCCCAACCCACCCCCACACCACACCCACCCCACAACCCCCCCCCCCCACCCAAACCCACACCCACACCCACAACCCAAACCCCAACAACACCCCACCCCACAAACCCCAACAACCCCACCACACACACCCAACCCCACACACACAACAAAACACAACCAACACAACCAAACACCAACACAACCCAACCCACAAACACACCCACACACACCCCCAACCCCCCAACCCCCAACCCCCCAACCCACACAACCCCCACAACACCCCCCCACAACAAACCCAAAACCCACAACACAAAAAACCCCCACCCCCCACCACCCAACCCCCACCCCCCAACCCCCCCAACCCCCCCCCAACCCCCCCCAACCCCAACCCCAAACCCACCAAACCCCCAACCCCCAACCCCCCCTACCCCCCAACCCCCAACCCCCCAAACCCCCCAACCCACACCCCAACCCCACCCCAAACCCCCAACCCCCAACCACCCCAACACACTACCCCCCAACCACCAAACCCCCCAAACCCCCACCCCCAAACCCCCAACACCAACACCCCCCCCACCCCCCCACCCCTCACACCCACCCCAACAACCAAAAACCAACAACCCCAAACCCCAATAACAACCCCCCCCCCCCACCCCCACCACCACCCACACACCCACCACCCAACACACCCCCCCCCACCAAAAAAACCTCCATACCCCCCAACAACAACCAACACACACACACACCCACCCCACACCCCCACCACAACCCCAAACCAAAAACCAACCCCAAAAAAACCACCCAAACCCACCCCCCCACAACCCCACCCCCCCACCCCAAACACACAAACCCAACACACACAAACAACCAACACCACCCCCCCCCACACCCCACACAACCAACACCAACCCCCCCCAACCCCCCCAACCAACAAAACCCCACCCCACCCACCCCCCCAACACCAACCACAAACACAACCCACCCAACCACCCCCAACCAACCACAACACCCCCCCACCCCACCACCACCCCCCACCCCCCCCCCCCCCACCCCAACCCACAAACCAAAAACAAACCACACCAAAACCCACCCAAACACCACCCCCCCCCCACCACCAAACCCCAAACCAACACCCCCCCCACCCCCACCCCCCCCCCCCCCCCCCCAAACCCCCCCCCCTCCAACCACACCACCCCACCCACAAAAACACCACACCCACCCCACCACCCACCCACACCACCCCACCCCAACACAACCCCCAACAAACAACACAACAACAACACAACACAAACCCCATCCAACACCAACACCTACACCCACCCCCAACCACCACCACACCAAACCCCCAACCCCCCCACCCACAAACACACCCCCCCCCCCCCCACACCCCCCCCCCCCAAACCCAACCCAACAACAACCCCCCCCCAAACCCCCCCACCCAAAACCACCCCCCTAAAAAACCAATCCTCCAAACACCATCCACCAACACCACACCCACCCACCCACCTCCAACACACATCACCAACCAACCCACCCCTCCCCTCCTCCCCCACCCCCACCCCCAATAAAACAAATACCCCCCCCCCACACCACAACACCCCACCCCACCAACCCCCCCAACAACCCACCAACAACACAACCCACACCCCACCCACCAACCAAACACCCCCCCACCACCCCCAATCACAAACCCAACCACCTACCCCCAAAAACAAAAAACCAACCAAAAACTCAAACACACAAACACCAAACCCCAACACCAAAACCCAAAACCACACAAACAACCCACCCATTAAACAACCCACCATACCACTACCACCCCAAACCCAAACCAAACACCACCCACCACAAACACACAACAAAAAAAATCCCCCACCACAAAAAAAACCCTAAATATATACCTCACAATACCCAACACAACACCACCCCCCCCCCCCCTCCCACACCCCCCACACCAACAACCCCTCCCCCTACCCCAAACAAACACACCCCCAAAATTACACCCCATCTCCCCCCATAAAACCCTAATATCCAACCCCCCATATCTCCCATACTCCATCACATAAACAACCAACTTCCCCTACATACCCAATTCAAAATCCCCACCCCCAAAAACCCCCCTCAATCCCCCCATCACCCCCCCCCTCTACCCCCCATCCTAAACTCACAATACTCTAATTACAAACAACTTTAAATCCCCCACAACTACCCTCCACACCACATACCATCATTCCACCACCCCTTCCCACCCTACCCTCTTTCTCAACAACACACACCCAACCAAAACAAACACCAAACAACCACCCCCCACACCCCCCCCCCCCCACCAAACCACAACACCACCCCCCCCCCACCCCCCCCCAACACACACTCCCCACCACCCACAACACAACAACCAAAAAACCAATAACCAACCAACACCCACCACACACACACCCCCCCACCCCACCCCCACCACAACCCCCCCCAACCCCCCCCCCCCCCCACCACCACCACCAACACACACCCCCCACACCCACCACCACCAACCAAACAACCCCACCACACCCCCCCCCACCCCAAACCCCCCCCCAACCCCACCCACCACACCAACCCCACCCACACCCCCCCCAACACCAAACACCACCCACCCCCCCCCCCACAAAAAACCCCAACTCCACAACAAACAAAACACCCCCCCACAACAACCAACCACCCCCCCAAACCCCCCCCCCCAACCCACCACACCACAACTACACACACAACCCCACCCCCCACAACCCACACCCACCACCACACCCCCCCCACACACCCCACCCCACCACACCCAACACCACACCCCTCACAAACCCCCCCAAAACACCCCAACCACAAACCACACAACCCCCCACAACAACCCACCCCCCCCTCCAACCACCAAACCCCCCACCCCCCCAACCCAATCCACCCCACAACCCCACACACACACCCCCACCCCCCACCCCCCCAAACCCCCACCACAAACCAATAAAAACCCAACACACACCAACACACAAAACAAACTAATAAACAACACCCACCAAAAAAACCCAACCACCCCCCCACCACACCCCCCAAAAACCACCCCCAAAACCCCCCCCACTCACCACAACCACCCACCCACAAAAAACAACCCCACACCTACCCCCCCCCCCCCCACACCCACCCCCACCCCACCCAACACCCCCACACCACTATCTACAATTCCCACCTACCCCCAACAACCACCCATCACCATCCCACACCCATCCACCCCACTATAACCAATACTCTACCCCCCCACCACACCACAACCAACACAAACCCACCCACAACCCACCCAACCACACACACCCCCCAAACACACCAACCCCCACACCCCCCCCACCCCCAACCACCCCCCCCCCCCAACCCACACCCCCCCAACAACCAAACAACAACCACACCCCCCCAAACACAACCCCACCCCCCAAACACCCCCCCACCCCCACCACCCCTACACAACACACCCAACCCACACCCCAACAAAAACCCCCACAAACCACCCCCAAACACACCCCCAACACCCCCCCCCCAACCCCCAACACCCACCCACACCCACAACAACCACAACAACACCAAACACAAACACCAAACCCCACCCCCCACCAACCAAACAAACCAACCCAACAACAAACAACAACCAACACACCCCCCACCCACACCCCAACCAAACCCAACACCTAACCCCCCCCACCACCCCCCCCCCCCCCCACCCCACCCACACCCCCCCCCCCCCCCCACACCCCCCCCCACACACCAACACCCACCACCCCACCCCCCCCACCACCACCCCCCCCCACCCCCACCCACCAACCCCACCAACACCCCAAACCCAACCCCCCCCACACCAAAACACACCACACACACCAACACACACACACACAAACAACAACACACACAACAAACCTGCGAGTGGAGCCAGGACCGTGCCCGTGCGGGGGGCACGGTCTCCTGGGTCGTCGGGGTCGGAACTCGGGCGCCCGCACCCCAGGCAGGGTGCGGGCCGTCCGTGGGCTTTCAGCGTTTCGGGAGCCTCTCCTGGGCTCCTTCTTCCGAGGGGTTCGAGAAACAGTGTTCTCCGCCTGGACCTCCGCGCCGGGTTGGGGTGGGGTGTGAGGAACAAGCCCCCAGCACACCACCCCAGGCGGGGGACAGACGTCTCTGGGCATCCGGGAGAGACAGGGCGTCTCGGTCTCGCCCACGCCACCCACAGGTCCGGCGAGAGCCCCCGCCAGCGCTGGGAGGCTGCGAGTAGCGTCAGGCATGCAGTGTGAGGGAACCGTCTGGCTCGAATCACTCCACCAGGAGCCCCGCAGAGGCATGCCGTGTGCACCATTCGAACGGCCTCGTCGAGACGAATCCGCAGATACCACATGTGTCTATGTTTCTGTTCATCGACCAACACCCTCTCTATATTCCCCATATAGGTCCCTTGAGAAAGTGGTTGACCTCGCCTTTTTGGGACGCAGCGTGAGGATTTTTTCGTCAGCCCGGGAGTCCCGGGCTGAATTTTCAAACCGCTCTAGAACCGCCCCCCCGTCGCGACACGCCCGAGACGTCCACGTGTTCGTCTCGACCTGGGCTACCATCCCTGAAAATTTCAGCCCCCTGGAATAAGAGGCGGGAAAGTTATAACCGTTTTGGGACGTTTTTGGTCAGCCCGGGAGTCCCGGGCTGAATTTTCAAACCGCCACAGAACCGCGCCCCGGTGTCGGACCGACACGCCCGAGGCGTCCACGTGTTCGTCTCAACCTGGGCTACCATCCCTGAAAATATCAGCCCCCTGGAATAAGAGGCGGGAAAGTTATAGCCGTTTTGGGGACGCAGAGTGAGGGTTATTTCTCGTCAGCCCGGGAGTCCCGGGCTGAATTTTCAAACCGCCACAGAACCGCGCCCCGGTGTCGGACCGACACGCCCGAGGCGTCCACGTGTTCGTCTCGACCTGGGCTACCATCCCTGAAAATATCAGCCCCCTGGAATAAGAGGCGGGAAAGTTATAACCGTTTTGGGACGTTTTTGGTCAGCCCGGGAGTCCCGGGCTGAATTTTCAAACCGCCACAGAACCGCGCCCCGGTGTCGGACCGACACGCCCGAGGCGTCCACGTGTTCGTCTCACCCTGGGCTACCATCCCTGAAAATCTCAGCCTCCTGGAATAAGAGACGGGAAAGTTATAGCCGTTTTGGGGACGCAGAGTGAGGGTTATTTCTCGTCAGCCCGGGAGTCCCGGGCTGAATTTTCAAACCGCCCTAGAACCGGCCCCCGGTGTCGGACCGACACGCCCGAGGTGTCCACGGACGCGTCTCAACCTGGGCTACCACCCCTGTGATTTTCACGCACGGGGGACAAGAGACGGGAATGTTACGTCGGTCTGAAAATCAGCGGGGGACAGCGCGGCCGTGTCCGCTCACGAGCGCCTATTCTCGGTCAAGAAAGTGGCGGTTTCACGGGCCCGTAGAAGGCGAACCAGGGGGGATATAGACATGGGGCTTGGACCCACGCACTCCTCCGGACCTGGGCTACATCCTCCGTGAATTTCACTCATAGGAAATGAAAGACAAAAAAGTTACGGCCTGCGCAAAAGGCACTTGAGCTCGCTAGACACTTTGTCATTTTTTCCTCCAAAAGCCCGTGTGCCTAGGAATACAGAATCTCCAGAAATTGGTTAAAAATCAACGCAGAGGCCCAGAGACTCGCGGTCTGGACCCAGGGACTCGTCTCGACCTGGGCTACCACCCCTGTGATTTTCACGCACGGGGGACAAGAGACGGGAATGTTACGTCGGTCTGAAAATCAGCGGGGGACAGCGCGGCCGTGTCCGCTCACGAGCGCCTATTCTCGGTCAAGAAAGTGGCGGTTTCACGGGCCCGTAGAAGGCGAACCAGGGGGGCTATAGACATGGGGCTTGGACCCACGCACTCCTCCGGACCTGGGCTACATCCTCCGTGAATTTCACTCATAGGAAATGAAAGACAAAAAAGTTACGGCCTGCGCAAAAGGCACTTGAGCTCGCTAGACACTTTGTCATTTTTTCCTCCAAAAGCCCGTGTGCCTAGGAATACAGAATCTCCAGAAATTGGTTAAAAATCAACGCAGAGGCCCAGAGACTCGCGGTCTGGACCCAGGGACACGTCTCGACCTGGGCTACCACCCCTGTGATTTTCACGCACGGGGGACAAGAGGTGGGAATGTTACGTCGGTCTGAAAATCAGCGGGGGACAGCGCGGCCGTGTCCGCTCACGAGCGCCTATTCTCGGTCAAGAAAGTGGCGGTTTCACGGGCCCGTAGAAGGCGAACCAGGGGGGCTATAGACATGGGGCTTGGACCCACGCACTCCTCCGGACCTGGGCTACATCCTCCGTGAATTTCACTCATAGGAAATGAAAGACAAAAAAGTTACGGCCTGCGCAAAAGGCACTTGAGCTCGCTAGACACTTTGTCATTTTTTCCTCCAAAAGCCCGTGTGCCTAGGAATACAGAATCTCCAGAAATTGGTTAAAAATCAACGCAGAGGCCCAGAGACTCGCGGTCTGGACCCAGGGACACGTCTCGACCTGGGCTACCACCCCTGTGATTTTCACGCACGGGGGACAAGAGACGGGAATGTTACGTCGGTCTGAAAATCAGCGGGGGACAGCGCGGCCGTGTCCGCTCACGAGCGCCTATTCTCGGTCAAGAAAGTGGCGGTTTCACGGGCCCGTAGAAGGCGAACCAGGGGGGCTATAGACATGGGGCTTGGACCCACGCACTCCTCCGGACCTGGGCTACATCCTCCGTGAATTTCACTCATAGGAAATGAAAGACAAAAAAGTTACGGCCTGCGCAAAAGGCACTTGAGCTCGCTAGACACTTTGTCATTTTTTCCTCCAAAAGCCCGTGTGCCTAGGAATACAGAATCTCCAGAAATTGGTTAAAAATCAACGCAGAGGCCCAGAGACTCGCGGTCTGGACCCAGGGACACGTCTCGACCTGGGCTACCACCCCTGTGATTTTCACGCACGGGGGACAAGAGACGGGAATGTTACGTCGGTCTGAAAATCAGCGGGGGACAGCGCGGCCGTGTCCGCTCACGAGCGCCTATTCTCGGTCAAGAAAGTGGCGGTTTCTCGGGCCCGTAGAAGGCGAACCAGAGGGGCTAGAGACATGGGGTTTGGACCCACGCACTCCTCCGGACCTGGGCTACCACCGGGGCGGGCTTTGCTCCCGCTCAGATCCGGGCCTGGGCGCTCATTCCCGGGGGAAGAAAGCCCCGCTTTCCGGGCTCCTCAAAGCCGAGCCAGGGGGGCTACAGACACGGGGGTGGGACCCAGGGACTCCCCTGGTCCCGGGGTACCCGCAGTGTGAATTTGACGCGCGGGGGACCAAGGACCAGAAAGTTATGGCCCTTGGAAACCACCGGGGGACAGCGCGCCTGCCATCCGCCCAAGAGCGCTCCTTCTGGGGGAGGAGAACCTCGGCTTACATGGCTCGTAGAAAACGAACCATAAGGGCTAGAGACACGGGGTTTTCACCCACGCACTCCTCTGGTCCTGGGCTACCACCGGGGTGTGCTTTGCTCCCGCTCAGATCCGGGCGGGGCGCCCATTGGGGGGAAGACCGCCGCTCTCCGGCTCCTCAAAGCCGAGCCCGGGGGGTAGAGACACGGGGGTTGGACCCAAGGACTCCCCTGGTCCAGGGGTACCCGCGGTGTGAATTTGACGCGCGGGGGACCAAGGACCAGAAAGTTATGGCCCTTGGAAACCACCGGGGGACCGTGCCTCTGCCATCCGCCCAAGAGCGCTCCTTCTGGGGGAGGAGAACCTCGGCTTACATGGCTCGTAGAAAACGAACCATAAGGGCTAGAGACACGGGGTTTTCACCCACGCACTCCTCTGGTCCTGGGCTACCACGGGGTGTGCTTTGCTCCCGCTCAGATCCGGGCCTGGGCGCCCATTCCCGGGGGAAGAAAGACCCGCTTTCCGGGCTCCTCAAAGCCGAGCCCAAGGGGGTAGAGACACGGGGGTTGGACCCAAGGACTCCCCTGGTCCAGGGGTACCCGCGGTGTGAATTTGACGCGCGGGGGACCAAGGACCAGAAAGTTATGGCCCTTGGAAACCACCGGGGGACAGCGCGCCTGCCATCCGCCCAAGAGCGCTCCTTCTGGGGGAGGAGAACCTCGGCTTACATGGCTCGTAGAAAACGAACCATAAGGGCTAGAGACACGGGGTTTTCACCCACGCACTCCTCCGGACCTGGGCTACCACCGGGGCGGGCTTTGCTCCCGCTCAGATCCGGGCCTGGGCGCCCATTCCCGGGGGAAGAAAGCCCCGCTTTCCGGGCTCCTCAAAGCCGAGCCAGGGGAGCTACAGACACGGGGGTGGGACCCGGGGACTCCCCTGGTCCCGGGGTACCCGCAGTGTGAATTTGACGCGCGGGGGGCAAAGGACCAGAAAGTTATGGCCCTTGGAAACCACCGGGGGACCGTGCCTCTGCCATCCGCCCAAGAGCGCTCCTTCTGGGGGAGGAGAACCTCGGCTTCCATGGCTTGTAGAAAACGAACCATGGGTGCTAGAGACATGGGGTTTTCACCCACGCACTCCTCCGGACCTGGGCTACCACCGGGGCGGGCTTTGCTCCCGCTCAGATCCGGGCCTGGGCGCCCATTCCCGGGGGAAGAAAGCCCCGCTTTCCGGGCTCCTCAAAGCCGAGCCAGGGGGGCTACAGACACGGGGGTGGGACCCGGGGACTCCCCTGGTCCCGGGGTACCCGCAGTGTGAATTTGACGCGCGGGGGGCAAAAGCCCAGAAAGTTATGGCCCTTGGAAACCACCGGGGGACCGTGCCTCTGCCATCCGCCCAAGAGCGCTCCTTCTGGGGGAGGAGAACCTCGGCTTCCATGGCTTGTAGAAAACGAACCATGGGTGCTAGAGACATGGGGTTTTCACCCACGCACTCCTCTGGTCCTGGGCTACCACCGGGGTGTGCTTTGCTACCGCTCAGATCCGGGCCTGGGCGCCCATTCCCGGGGGAAGAAAGCCCCGCTTTCCGGGCTCCTCAAAGCCGAGCCAGGGGGGCTACAGACACGGGGGTGGGACCCGGGGACTCCCCTGGTCCCGGGGTACCCGCAGTGTGAATTTGACGCGCGGGGGGCAAAGGACCAGAAAGTTATGGCCCTTGGAAACCACCGGGGACCGTGCCTCTGCCATCCGCCCAAGAGCGCTCCTTCTGGGGGAGGAGAACCTCGGCTTCCATGGCTTGAAGAAAACGAACCATGGGTGCTAGAGACATGGGGTTTTCACCCACGCACTCCTCTGGTCCTGGGCTACCACCGGGGTGTGCTTTGTACCGCTCAGATCCGGGCCTGGGCGCCCATTCCCGGGGGAAGAAAGCCCCGCTTTCCGGGCTCCTCAAAGCCGAGCCAGGGGGGCTACAGACACGGGGGTGGGACCCGGGGACTCCCCTGGTCCCGGGGTACCCGCAGTGTGAATTTGACGCGCGGGGGGCAAAGGACCAGAAAGTTATGGCCCTTGGAAACCACCGGGGGACCGTGCCTCTGCCATCCGCCCAAGAGCGCTCCTTCTGGGGGAGGAGAACCTCGGCTTCCATGGCTTGTAGAAAACGAACCATGGGTGCTAGAGACATGGGGTTTTCACCCACGCACTCCTCTGGTCCTGGGCTACCACCGGGGTGTGCTTTGCTACCGCTCAGATCCGGGCCTGGGCGCCCATTCCCGGGGGAAGAAAGCCCCGCTTTCCGGGCTCCTCAAAGCCGAGCCAGGGGGGCTACAGACACGGGGGTGGGACCCGGGGACTCCCCCCGGGGTACCCGCAGTGTGAATTTGACGCGCGGGGGGCAAAGGACCAGAAAGTTATGGCCCTTGGAAACCACCGGGGGACCGTGCCTCTGCCATCCGCCCAAGAGCGCTCCTTCTGGGGGAGGAGAGGACCGCAGCAGCAGGGTCAGGAGGCACGCTGCTCCATACCCCCGTGCTTACGGCCATACCACCTTGAGAATGCCCGATCTCGTCTGATCTCGGAAGCTAGGCAAGGTCGGGCCTGTTAGTACTTGGATGGGAGACCGCCTGGGAATACCAGGTGCTGTAAGCATTTTGCCCCTGGAGCCGGGGGGGGTCGGGGGAGGGGGTCGCAGGGGGGTTAGGGTTAGGTGTGGGGAAGCCCTGGTTCTGGGGGGCTATGTGCAGGCGGGGGGGCGGCCTGGATCTCCATGGGGGGTAAGGTCAGGTGTGCGGAAGGCCTGGACCTCCAGGGGGCTGTGTGCAGGTGTGGGGGCGGCCTGGATCTCCATGGGGGTTAAGGTTAGGTGTGGAGAAGCCCAGGACCTCCAGGGGGGCTATGTGCAGGCGTGGGGGCGGCCTGGATCTCCATGGGGGTTAGGGTTAGGTGTGGGGAGGGCCTGGATCTCCATTCGGGTTAAGGTTAGGTGTGGGGAAGGCCTGGACCTCCAGGGGGGCCATGAGCAGGCGGG